>VNJN01005799.1:0-24078 GCA_008042485.1 Drosophila mayri | reverse complement strand
AGAAAGTTCTCATAGCAGATCTCCAAATTACCATGCGACAGGACCTCCACCCAGTTAACATTGGAGATATCATTACGAATTGAATCTAGATTACTAGCACAAATATATGAGGAGGAAAATCGTGCCTTATAAGGGGAAAATATGTAAGTAAATAATGAGATTAGCAAAGGCTGGTGATGCATATCACACTCAGACAGAGAATTATGGCTAAGAGATAAATTTAAGTTTAAGTCCTGATTTACGAAAACTAAATCTAAAATCTTATTCAGTCTATTAAATACATGGTTAATCTGGATCAGTCCCAAACTAAAAAGATCATCGATGACTAAAATTTCGTGTGGCTGATGCAGGTTGCTGGGAACCATTGCTAGAGTGTCAGCATCTTGCACCCAGACCAGCGAGGAAAGGTTAAAATCACCGAAGACACAGATGGACTGGGAATCTGTCAAGTCATTGCTTATGCGGGCAATATTATCCACATGTGATTTATATAGCTCAAAGCTGCTGCAAGGCGGTATATAAGAAACCACCAGGAAGATCGTATCATCCGCTCCGATCAGGGAAACACAAAGTTGGTCCAAGATAGAGTCCTCATTCCAAAGGCAGACTGTCGCACATCTGAGACTACGCTTGATTATTATAATATAATGCAAAATCCGAACGAAAGTAGATTTAACTGATCTGAATGAGTAAAGGTTAACTAATATATACAATAATATTTAATATAATAATCCAATGCAGCGCTGCTCAAATATAATCTAACAGAAATTAATTTTGTAGCCCGATTTTTGCATAAATAAGAAAATGGTCAACTTATTAGAAGAATTTTTGGTTTGAAAACACATTTTACTTTACAATTTGTGAGAACATTTAACATTTTCGACAAACTACGCGGCGAGTGGTATTTCCGAATTTGAGTTAAAGTACAAAGCGATGGAAAAGTACAAGCAGCAGAGGCACAAATCTTCTATGGGACTCATGTGGCGGTCAGCAGTTTGGCGTGGTAATCGATGTGCTCGCCAATAAAGGTGGCGATGTAGAAGTAGCTGTGGTCATACCCAGCGCGCTGCTTGTAGATGGTCTGAATGTGTTCGTTTCCATCGGCGGCGGTGAGAAGATTTTCAGGCAGCAGTTGCTTTGCCACCAGAAAGTTGTCCGACGCACCTTGGTCAATGAAGAGCTCCTGTGGCACGCTCTCGTAGTGCGACACCAGCTGAGTAGCGTCCCATTGGGCCCAATCATCTCGATTCGGTCCAATGTAGCCGGAGAAGGCCTTCTGTCCCCACGGGCATTCAGTGGGATTGGCAATCGGGGCAAACGCCGACACTGATTGGTACAAGCCCGGGTTCTTCAAGGCACAAATCAACGCTCCATGGCCGCCCATGCTGTGACCAAAGATACCTCGCCGTCCCGGTACCACGGGAAAATTTGCGTTCACCACATCCACCAGCTCTTGGGTAACATAGCTGAACATATTGTAGTGTTTCGACCACGGCTCTTGCTTGGCGTCCACATAGAATCCCGCTCCGCTGCCAAAATCGTAGGCATCATCCTGGCCTTGTATGTTTACGCCACGAGGCGAGGTGTCCGGATTCACGACAATTAGGTTGTGCCGGGCGGCATGCTGCTGAAAGCCGCTCTTCTGGATGAAGTTCTCGTGGCTGCAGGTCAGGCCGCTGAGGAAGAATAGAACCGGGCACAGGTTCTTCTCTTCGAGAGCTGCCGGCGGCAGGAAGACACCAAAGGTCATATCGCAGTTCAAGGTGCTGGAACGGTGGCGATACACTCGCTGCTCACCCTCGGAGCACTTGGAAGTGGAAACCAGTTCAAGCGTCATGTTTTTCTGGAAAAATGGAACTTTTCAGATAAGTTTGTTGAGTTTAATAAAATATAAAAACTTTACGTGTGTTTCCAAAAATAAGCGATAATCAACAGTGTGACCGATTGTAAAGCGCCAAAACAAAGTAAAAATACTTAAAACTATTCTGTCTAATTCCTTATTTTTTATTATTTCTAAAAACAATTAAAACTGAATTTTAATATGTGCCAATTCAAAATATAAAATATTCAATTCAATTAATTAATAATAACGAAACGTTTAATAAAATACATAGATATGTTAAATGGTATATTTTTGAATTTGGAAGGTATGTTTCCGTCTGTAGTATTATTTATCGTTATCGGTGTGGTCGAAGAAGAAGAAGCAACTGCAAGAATATTTGCGAACGTCAATGTTTTTAAGTTAAATTAGCAACAAGTACAGCTGATTAAAAGCCGCAACATGTCGGAAGAAGCGGCCAGCACTTCGGCCTTCGGTTTCAAGAAGAGGAACATTAAGAAAGGAGCCGCCATGCGCCGCAAAAAGGAAAGCAGCAGCAGTAACGACTCAGGTGAGCACTGTAATTTACCGCCAAAAATAAAAGCAACTAAACCTCGGACGTTTAACAGCAAAGAGCAGTGATGAGGAGGCCCAGGGCAAAGCTACTGCAATGGCCAGGGCGGAGAATCGGAGAAAACGAACCAATCCCAACTTCCAGAGCACCAAGACATTGAACAATGCAAAGCGTCAGGCGGGAGCACCCGACGGAGACTCATCGTCATCTGCCGCCGATGACGACAAACTCGGTGTGGCCTACAAGTCAAAGCGCGAGGCTCTGCCCAGTGGTCCGCAGGATCAGGGTGCCACGTCTATCAACGAAATGGACACAGAATTGGATCGCGATGCCCAGGCCATACACGCGCGCGCCCTGAAAATCAACGAGGATCTGGAGGGTAAGGCGGATGACAAGATTTACCGCGGAATAAATAACTACGCGCAGTACTACAAGAAGCAAGATACTGCTGCTGGGAATGCCAGTTCTGGTATGGTGCGAAGCGGTCCGATTAGAGCACCTGCTCACCTCCGGGCCACCGTTCGATGGGACTATCAGCCCGATATCTGCAAGGACTACAAGGAAACTGGCTACTGTGGTTTTGGCGACAGCTGCAAATTTTTGCACGACCGCAGCGATTACAAGGCTGGTTGGCAGCTCGAGATGGACCACGAGAGTGAGCGACGCGGTGATGCCGAGTCGGATGGCGACGATGGCAAATACGAGATTCACTCTGACGAGGAATCGCTGCCTTTCAAATGTCACATCTGTCGACAGAGTTTCGTCAATCCCGTGGTGACCAAGTGAGTGAAATAATTATTAAGATTTTACGAATACTGTTCTCATGAATATCCCTTTTTGTTAACAGATGCAAGCACTATTTCTGTGAAAAGTGCGCCCTGGCCCAGTACAAAAAGTCGCAGCGCTGCATCATCTGTTCGCAGCAGACAAATGGCATTTTTAATCCTGCCAAGGAGCTGATAGCTCGCCTCAAAACCAATCCTATGGAAAACTCTGATAGCGAGGCGGAAGAAGATGTGCCGGAAGAAAGCAAAGGCAAAGAAGAGGAGCCTGATCAGGAAATTTCCTCCGATGAGAGCGATTAAATGTTTTAAAGGAAGCGGGTGAAGTTTCGTAGCCGTCAGTTTGATTGCGGAGAACACCTTTGCTTCAACTTGCTGCTTGCTACAAAGAGTTATTTTATAATTCCTTGGGTAAGAATATTAAATATATTCCTAATGTATAATTATGTACATTATTGTGTACTTTAAAGGAAGCAACTCCTTATTAGTGTTTTTTTTTTTAAGTTTACGGTATTCCCTACATAACTGAAACATTGGCTGGCCTTTTGTTTAAAAGCTGATTAACAGCCCATACTTTATACTCCTAACTAAAAGAGTACAAGATGGGAAAGTGACATACTAATGTCCTTATTTTATCTATTTTATCTTTGAAGCGCGGGTCACTAGTGATTCCTAGCATTCTGGCAAACAGGTTTAATTGTGTAAACAGTGTAAACTTCGAAAAGGAAAGTCTACCTTGTGGTTCGGAGGGATTTCATTTGTGGTATCATTCGAGATATAAATGCGCTTTGGTTTTCGAATCTCTGTGGCCTATTTAATTAGACATCATATCGTGGCCCCTCTCCGCTTCAGTAATCATTCGGGAACTACAACAAGCCTTGTTTATTGCAAGAATTCCTAAGCTAGTAATATTGATAGAGCCTGTCAAAGGGTCGTGCAAGGTTACAACATTTTTGCTCTGTATTTACAATTGAATATTTTTTTGGTTACTATTAGAGGTTTATGTAATTTATAATCCGCTCTTTTACGAATATGAGTGCCTTTGAATGGCGCAAAGGTATTAGTTCTTGAACACAACTCACCTGGGTCATGCTGTAACCGAAACTGAGCACTCCGGAGGTTCGATTGAGACCTAGCATAGAAAATGCGAACGAACTTCTACCACTCGCTCTTGGTAGACGTACCGAAGATATTCTCATGGCCAGTGGCCACTCGAAATGTTAAGCTATTATTTATGTGAATCCGAATGAAATCTCTGATTTTGATGGGCTTAAAATTTTAGTTTGAATAATCCACAGCCAACTATGTCACAGCCTACAAGGCTAACTAAGTGCAAAACAATCCAAGAGACACAACCCAAACTAGCGTTTGTGTCAAACAAGAACGGCGAAAGTCAAGCGCAATTTTATATCCATAATTCAATTGCCAGAACTTTCATTTCCGGTTTCGTCCGCACCAACACACACAGGCGCAAGGGAAATGGGGAATGGCAGAAAGGAGTAGAGAAAGAGAGGAAAAGGATAGAACTAGCAGCAGCAAGCTCCCATCTCCAGGGGGGGAATTCGTTTGACTTTGGCACGCTAAATTCAAAATCTCCTGCCAAACTTCTATGCCGCATTGTTCGCCAGCACAAAGCCAAAATATTGGCCAATTGTAACGAATCGAAGCTAAGCCACAAATTCCAGCCTGCTCTCCCCCCTACCTCCAGATATGGGCATGCAAAATATGAGCTTGGAAGCATAAGCTTCTAAAAACAAAGCAGCTCCCCGTCTGAGCTGAAAAGTTGATGCTTCCCTCTATGATCCGGGCCACAAATCGCCAGTAAATACCGCCATGTTGAAGGGATTGTTGGCCAGAAATGAGCAGAGTTGTGTTTTTTTTTTTTAAGTCGGTAGCTAGGGGAAAAGACATGACAACAATAGATTATACGAAAGTTTACAGAATCAGGGGACAAATTAAATTAATATGGGATGACATATATCATATATTTATAAGGTCATATATAGGTTATATTCAGTGCTAATTTGTTTCTTTTTTACAATTCTTTTGGGACAATTTCCTATTGAATTGAAACCCTTACTTGTGCTTTTTTGTTTTTATTTTGTTTATTTTTCTTCAGGTATGTGTACATAAATCTTTACCAAATTTAAAATTTGTTTTTTTTTTATTAATAAGTTTATATAAATAAATTTAATTAATAATGTACATATATAACCCGAATAATTTCCGTCTGCATATGGTTCTGAAAGGAAAATAAAGAGTATCAAAAGATATAAATAAAAATTGTGTTATTTTTTACTAATCTAGAAAGTATAAGTTATATTATTTATAATATATTTATAAATATAGTATATTATCTATTATATTATATTATATTTTATATATACATATATTATAGGCTCTCTATTTGTATTTAATATATTATGTTACCAAATATTGACTAATATTTACAATTTTGAAATAGAAATAGAATAGAATAGAAATAAAATTATCTTATAAATAACTCCTAATGGTATATAATACATATTTTTCCTATTATGTTATGTATTATTATGATTTCTTGTTTAAGTAGTTCCTTACACAATTTTAAAATAAATAACCTTACAAAGAAAATATTTATATTTTATTTATTTTATATACAAATGCAATGGTTAACATTTATCACATCAAATTATTCCTTACACTAATTAATACTTTGAAGTTACAAGAATTCTTAGTAAAATCCATAGTCTTTTCTTTAAGAGCTTTCAATGATTTCAGAGATTTGTTTGCTCTTGCTATACAAATTAAGCGCACATTAAGTAAGTCACGTTCACATTTCTCACATTTTATGTGCCACTCACTTATTGGCAATGCAATGGTTAATTGAATGACAAAGTCGTGTATGATGAAAGCAACTTAATTGAGGGGGATGGAACGACTGCTTTCAATAAAACTGGCGCCAAATCAGTTTTAATTATTTCCATAAATGCGATAGTGAGAGGCAATACGTGAGCACTGAAATTTTATAGTTTCTGTCAGTGGCTTTGATTGCCAGAGCGCACAAAAATCAGGAAAGGTTCAGCTTACTCTCGGTTGTAATCGGGCGGGCTGTTAATTTTTCCGCCTAATTAGGAAGTAGAAATTTGTGTGCTGGCGGTTGCTCACACGATTGCCCTTTGGCCTCAATGTAATTAGGCGTTAAATGTGTTTGACGCCTTTGGTAAGCGAAAGCAATTTCTAATTCCGATTCTTTAAGATCAAACTGTTTAAGTTTTGTTATAATTAATATATGTGGAATATACATAAAATAAAAGGTCATGTATTATTATGTATTATTAACCCAGTAATGCCCAAAGCCTTTATATTACTTTTATATTACAAATATATTACTAATTTTAGTATTATATATGATATAGCCTCTATCAAACTCATTAGTGTACTTCCTGGGTATCACTGCCTGTAACATTTATTTAAAAATAATAAAATAAATTTAATAAATAATAAGAATTCTGTTAAGCACATATAAATTTTATCCTGTATAATGTATCCTCAGTGTATGTAGGGCCAGCTGTCTGCACGTTTTGCCTCGTTGCAAGCTGTTTGTTTTCATTGGCTTTTATTTATTGGCTTCCAATGCCATTGACTATTATCCCACTGGCCTCGGCGAGAGTCCAGGAAAAACCGTCCTTGCCTTGCTCTGTCGGCTCAAGTTGTCGCTTATTGTGTCAATTATCATTAATTTCTAAATGCTCTCCTGTCCGCACCAAGGTTGTAGCACCTTTTTGAATGATACAGCGCCACCCAGGGGCCCAGTCCAACTTCCAGAACGTGTCCCCGGGCGATGCTGAAATGTCACCCTCGGCCATATAAATGGTTATTGCCAGTGCGTTCTATCACCGGTCCAGGACCGTGTCCTGTGACATTCTTAAAGTTTTCCAAACTTTGCCATCTGTATTTATGCTTTGACTCCTGATAATTTATTGTCCACTGAATATTAAGTTGTGATCGTTGACCGGGCCTTACTTTTGCAGTTAAATGTTAACTTTAGTTTGAAAACGATCAATTAAAGCCGCGTGTGCTTTAGTTATGTAATAATTACGTAAATAAGCCCCCCAACTGATGGCCATAAATAATAGGCAACAACAAGGATATTATGCCACCGCAAAAACCCCAGGCTCATTAATCTTTCACTTAATAGTCCCGAATAATTATACATAACAATTGCATTGCCCCAGCCGGCCAATTAAAACCCAATTTAAAGCGATAACAATTTATGAAAATCCGCAATTGAAAAGAAAGTCTGTGTTCTAAGCGAAAACAATGCCCAAAGCGAATTACATACATATTCGCTGTGTATCACAAGTTATGGCCCGCAAATTTGTGTCTCTGATAAAAGTTCATGTCCCCCGCAGACACGACCGCAGCAGCTTTAATTTATAACAAACATTTCGCCGGTTGTTCCCAAAGATTCTTTGACACTTGCACTGCGCTGGCAGAGCTCCAAAGGCTGGACGGCCATCCCCAGCAGAAAAAGAAAGTTTTCTTCAAAACAAAAACCACTCGACATATCCGGCCACAAGAATGCTTGTCACTGGTTAGCCGCAATGCAAATAAAGATAAAATGCAAAGTGGGAAAAACTGGCAAAATGCACCACCGAGGATGCTTGATGAGCACAATAGCAGTGCTACAGCATGCAAACAAATCGCTGCTACTTTTACGCCATTTTCGAATTGATGTTAGTCGATTTCTTGGGCATCCATCCCCCCTTCCCGACTCCTGACCCCTGATCCCTACATCTCTGGGTGTTCCTCTTCGGTTTTTTGGTTTACGACTTTACGAGAGTTGGCCCGCTTTTGGCCAGAAACTTTTCCCTGCACTTTATGATTTTTGCGCAAACTTTTGTCAGCTCGGCCTTCTGTTTGTTTGTCGCCCTTTTCGTTCTTTATTGACGGGAGGAGAACCAGATGCCTTATGTCTGCCGTTCCCCGCTATATTGATGTTTATTACACTCGTAACGTATACAAATATTCAAAAATAAAAATGAACAAAACAAAAAATAATAATAAGGTAACAAAAGTTTCTGTCATTTCGTCTGACATTTTTTCAATTGTGTGAAAAGTTGTGCCAATGCTGAGAAGTGAGAGTAAAAATCAATATTTTCTTTATTGATGTATAAAAATTGATCTTTATCGAATGGAAAAAATAAATTGGAAATTTTTGTGGCTGAAAAAGGAATATGTATTGGAAACAAAATATTTTAGAGGGAATTTTATAAAAATATCAAATAGTTCATGAGAAGTACTGGAAATATTTTAACTAACGTTTTTCAAATTTCAGCTTTTGGTCATGGATATTTATTTAAATTTTTGAATTGGTATAATACATATACATAATTTCATATCGAAGATGCATTGATACAGATTACAAGGACATAAACCCCTATTGGTAGTTTCAAGGGACATTGCTGAAATATGGATTAAACCCTTTAGTTCCAGCCTGTCAAAGGATCAGGAAAAAGCATGCATATATAAATAAGACTGGTAAGTCAACTACTTAGTTTATTACTTAATGATTCTAAACAGATTTTTTATTAATATATTATATAACGTATACGTATAATTAATATCCTGTATTCAGGACTTTTACTCTCCATTAACTCACCTGGCATACTTACAAATCCAACCAAATTTTGAGCAGTTTTAAGTTAGTTTCTGCTCATTGTAAATGGTGGCCAATTAAGTACCCACTCTCACAAGCAATTGTCCTAAAAGCAGAAACATTAAAAAATCTAGACTCGAATGTAATGTCTGCACCTTGTCCGTGAATGTCCGGCACAAATGTGGGGAGCCCGGGCTATTCTGGTGTGAAATCGGAGCACTCAACGTATCCTGTGCACAGTTACGACTTCCGGTGAAACACACAAATGAGCTACAAAATACATTTCCACCCACAACAATAACAGGCTTGCTTGCCTGCAATGAGCAGGCAGTGAAACAACAATACAATGGTTGACTTGTCTCCATGTCCTTTTCTGTCTAAGCAAATGAGGCCATTTTGTTGGGATAAGCCTGATAAAGCGGCGCCGAAGGGAGGAAGGAAAAACCATTGTCCAGTAAAAAGTTTCAATAAGGAAATATGGGCAAATAAAATAAATGAAAAGTGTCTAAAAATTTCACTTTAATAAGCTCAAGAATGGAAAGACAAAAAGCCGAAAGTTTTTAAGCCGTGAGCCGTGTGTGTGGGCCGCCTGAGTGTGCATTAGTGCATTAGTGTGTGTGTGTGTGCCAAGGGTTTTTGGTGTTGACAGTTTTGTGAGAGTTTGAACAACAAGTTGCCATTTGCCATTTGCCGTTTCTTCTTTGGTCGTGGCTAAGCTGCAAATATTTTCATTATAAACTTTACGACAGGTTTTTCCCTTATGTGTGTCTGTGTGGGTGAACGGTAACGGAAATGCGCCATTAACTGGCAAGTCAAGCTTATTAGCTGCAATAAAAAATAATAAGCTACAAAGTTATGTTGCAATTGTGGCATATTTTTTGTTACCCAGACGGTCTATTGCGGTGGCTATCACACACATACTATATACGAAAACTTAACTTGGGATCCCTTACGTTGAAAATTCTTTGCTACTTACTGACTTGGCTTTTTGCACTTTTCTTTCTTCTCTCTGGTCGGGTAGAACTTTTCTCCTCATTGTGTTTGTGTGACAGCCAAGGACAACATGCCAAAGGGGACATCCTTTTCCACAGTTCTCCGGCACTGTGAGAGGTGGAAAGAGAGCAAATTCAAGTTAATTTTATTTTACAAAATCGTGCTACAATATGTTCTCGGTCTTTGTGCCAACTGACCGAGTCGTCCTTTCGGCCGGGCGGGCTCTAACTTGATAGTTGACTCCTAGACGCCCCCGGCTGCTGGCAATGAGTGCGATTATGAGACTGGGAATGGCACTAAGACCGAGAAAGCGAGAATGTGTGGACAAGACACTGAGATCTTGACAAATTGGCAATGTGCTAGCCGTTGATAGGGGCAGCTAAAAGAGTCCATTCAGAGAAAGGAGCTTGATTAATGAAGAATTATTAATTTCTTGCTAGTTGAAGTCCATCTGTGATTCTGAGTACTTTTATATAAATTCATTTGATAGAGAAACATTGATAAAAATGACAAATATTGTATTAGATTTTTAAAAATATTTAGGAAAATGTTTTTTTTTAATTACCATATTAGATTTCCCATATTATGGTGGTTATATTAAGTAATATACTTTAGAAAACAACCTTCTATTGTTATATTATTTAACTATCGAACCTATTTACCTTGGTTAAAATTTATAAATTAATATTTATAGTTAGCTTATTATAATAGAGTTTATACTCTGAGCTGTTTTGGTAATTTTTAACTTAATTTTTTATGTCTATAACAATACCTTTTATTAAATACTATTATTTAATTGTGAGATCAGATCAACATATAATCCCTGATTTGTTGTCAAATAAATAGCTTACCCTTTTATTTGTTCAGTTCAGTCTGCTAAAATGAAATTTATGTCTAATTTTATCCCATTACGTTTTATAAAATCAGATTATTTGGTTGCCATTGTCTCCACAATTTAGCACAATTTCCATTGATTTTTTCCTCACTCTCCCTCTGTCTCTCTAAAAGCTATTTTCATAATTATCCAATCAAAACTTATTGTTATCCATTATAATTATAATAATCATAATCATGGCTGTGGCTGTCGCTGCCATTAAAAGTTCTGAAATTTAAACACCTGTCAGTCGTTTTAGCGTTCAATGGCCCGGGCTGGGATTAATAACAAAACAATTTATGCAACTTTTTCGCCGAAAGGAAGGGCGTACACAGGAACCCCGGGAGCGAGGACACGTGCTGAGGGGCGGTGGAAATGTAAATAATTTCAATAATGTCCTGCTAATATCGGGCGCAATAACAATAACAACCAAGGGCAAGGAGGAAAAGTACGAAGACAGGCACTGACCCTGCGGTCAAAATATTTATATACCCCACACAGCAAAAAGGGAGCCCTTGGAGGGCGATGTGTATATATGTCTGCGCCTTTCAATCATGGTTTATGCCCCAACGTTACCGTTAGACAGCAGTCGAAAGGAAAGTTTTCGTTACCTTAATGGAGCCAAGTGAAATAAGTTCTCTGACGATAAGGCAGTCGCAGCGGGGGGCAGCGGAGTTTTTGGGAACGTATTAAAAAAGTTTCCGCTGCCGGTTGAACTCCGACAACAGGTTGTACAACATTTTTAACCGCTGTCGAACCCCTCCCATCCAAAAAAAAATATATATACGAAGACATCTTTATGTATTTCGTTTTTGGTCTTACCAAGAAATTCACCTCTCAAGCACGGAATTAAGCCGGACTCCGCGACGGCTACGAGTCTCTGATTCTGAGTAAATGAAGTTGAAAAACTTTACTTTTATCTGTTGATACAAAGTAGGTAGGTGGTTTCCTAGTGGCCTCCTCAGTGGTACTTGGCTGGTTCTTTTCCTTTGCGGTTTCTTCTTGTTTTTGGCCAAAGGTTTCCACAGTACTTCCTTGACTGCTTTTCAACTTTCTGATGAACGAAAAGTGTTTTTCATGCTTATCTGCTTCATAAACTTGTTGCTGTTTGTGTTCTTATGTATTTTGAAGGATTTATTCATCTCGAGAGATCTTTAAATTAGCTGCATTTCCTTGAAAACCATCTTTATATCTAAAAAAGAAGAATCTAGATGGTTTAACATAAATTTTTCACACAATCTGTCAACTGTTATATATTTATTTATATATTTATTTATATATTTATTTTAATGCTTCTATTACATCCCCATTAATCTCAATTTAAAATCAGCGCTTAGCGATGGATACTAACTTTTCGTTCAATAAATAGCCAACAGGCGGGGCCCTTAGTCCTTTGTCTGTCCTTTGTGTCTCTCCGCGAAGTGAGAGAAGTGCACGTAGAATGCACTAAAGATAAAAGCCGCCACAGCTCGAGGAACTTCAAACTGGAAAATATGATACAAAAGGCAACTCGGCATGGCGACTCTATAGAACCAGAAATAGAAAGAGGACTATATGCAATGTGGCCATAACTTCAAACAGTGGTTTTTATGCTGAATGTGCATTTTACGACTTTTTAAGTGTCAGGGCAAACAAAACTTTCCGTTGGGGTCCCCAAACCCAAGCCCAGTCCAGACTGAGAAACAGGAACAGAACTCTGCCTTGCAACTGGCAGCTGCTGCTGCTTGGTGCCGCTGGTGGGACACCTTGGATGTATACAAAAGACGCCAGACATATTTTCTTTCAACAAGAATAAACTTTGCTTTTGAAATATATTTTCAAACTTATAATACACCGAAGAAAAAAAACATTGAGAACTTTATTTCATATAAAATATTCGCAATATTATGATAGATCATAGATTATTTTTGTCTTCTCAAAATATTCTTTCAATTATATTTTTTTTTTATGTTAAGAGTTATGATGATCTATAGATATGTGATGCACAAAGGCCTGATTCGGAATCATTTTGCCTTTTCCAGAGTTAAATAGCTGCTTTTCATATATATTTTTTAGCCTAAACAAATATTGCTATTAATACTTCTTCTTTAAATATTTCTTATTCACAAAAATGTTAGGAAATAATTCTAAGGTCGTTTTTTGTCGGTGTACTTCTTCCAGTTTTTCCCTTGTGAAAAGCAAAGCAAGGAAAAGGCGCATTAAGTCCAAGTTTACGAAAAACTTAATTCTATTTTTAAAGCGCCAACACAAACAGACTCCGACGTACACACACACACAGGCACACCTACTCATACACATACACCCACACCTAAACAGGGAAGGCAAGGCAGTTCCGCTTCCGCCCGTTGTTGCATGCATCCACGGCTTCCCCTGCACTAAGTTATCGTCTTTATTGTTTGTCACATACATGACCTCACAATTGTGTTCCTGTTTCTTGGCTGCCTTCGTTGCCTTGGCTGCCTTTGCGCTGAATGGCGATGCGGGCGGAAACGGAAATGGCATAAGTTGTTGTCGCCTACTAGTTCACACGTAAGTCCGTTCATTCAACAATAAAACGACGACGTCGTCGTTGCTGCAGCGCTAAAGACGCTACAAAGGGGCCTGCGGAGCTGGCCACTGCACAGGAGTATGGGGTCGCCAACAATGAAATCCCATAAAAGGAAATCAAGGCGGGGACTTTGGTCGGGAATTCAGAGATGGCATTGTTATATACATTATGCTTGTGTGTGATTATGTGCTTCTCTCCAGTGGAGTTTTACGCACTTTTAAATTAAGTTTTTTTTATTAGGCTTATTGTCAGTTTGTTAGTAGTTTTAAGAAATGCAACTGAACGCATATAAAAATTATTTCCAGTTCAGATTTGTTGATAGGAGAACTTTTGTAGTACATTAAAGTTGAATTATTATTGGTACAAGAATATTTAAAACATACATATAAAAAGTCTCTAGAAATAAACATTAAAATTTTAACAGTAGAGTTCATTTGCTTTTTTTATTGTAGTATTTTTGATACTATTTACTAGGAATTAAGAACCTCTGCTTAAACGCTAAAATTAGGAATCATTTAAAGAGTTAAACATTTTTGTATTTTATCCTAGAGCCCAACAAGATCTAAAAGTATTAAAAATATTTAGAAAATTATCTTATGTGAACAATAAAGATCACATCTCTATCAGTCACACCTGTACAGTTATTTCTGCAGCTCCACCACGGCGTATACGCAATGTGCGCTGTAAAATTAGCAAAAGCTCTCACAAGACCAAGCGGAAGGAGCTAAGCTAAAGGGGGGAAAAAAATGATGGTAGGATATAAGCGGATTAAGGGCAGAGGGCATTTCATAAAAACTACCAACTTCCTAAACTGATTGTGCCCGCCGTCGATGGAGAAATCTTCAAGTTGAATAGAAAATTGCAGCTGCAGGAGTTTGCTTTCTTTTTTCCTGTCGTTTCGTTCCGTTGTCACTGTATTGGATCAACGCCAGGACCTCTTTAGTCCGGTCCTGCTGCGAATATTCAGCCCACACTTCCTGCGTCGTCTCCTTTCTGAAGCGTTGCACGTTTTTCTTATTCAAAAGTTATTGTGCTGCTGTCAGGAAAGTTTTCCCTTGTTTTTTTTTACTCTCCATCCCAGCACCTTCAGATGGTCAGTAGCCAAAGCCAAAATCCAATAATGGCTCAGTCTCTGTGGCCATCTCTGGCCCCGGGAGAGAGTGGGAGAGATTTACGCACACACATGCATTGCTTTCAAATACTAATCTACGCGCTATAATTGAAAAACTAACGGTTTTTGTAACGAGTTTTTCGTGCTTTCACTGCAAGTGTGCGAATTTGTGGCACTCTCTTTCGATTCTTCAACCCTGAACGGTGCGTGAGTGTCGCATACTTTCTCTTTTGCACACATCCAGCCACTTTTCCCAGGCCTTTCGGAAAAGCTCAGCTGGAGTTTTTCACATAAACTGCAACAATCATTCTTTTACCTTCGTTTTTTTGCGCTCTTACAAACATGCGCTCATATTTTTTTGTGCTGACTTTTCGGTGCGTTTTCTATTTTTCCGTTTTCCTTTTTGTTTGTTTTTTATCTTTAGAGTTGTGGTGAGTCAGGGTATTTATGCGCTGTGGCCGTATTGCGTATATTTGGGGTAGCTTGGGGATTAGTTCTCCATTAAATATGGCATTTTCTGGGCTTAAAATGATTGTATAAAAGGGTTATTGAATGTTTAAAAGATTTAAAGATATATTTTTGTTCTTAACCACAACCAAAATTCTTGCAAAGAGTCACTGGAAGATCTCAAGTCTAAATTTTATGAAATTTTTTAAATATTAAATCAAAAACCTTCAATTAAAGTATCAATTGTTCTATTTTAATAACTATCCTTTTTCTACGCAAATTAAACTGAAAGTCATATCTGATCTCAACTAAGCCCAGTTGGAAATTATTAAAATCTAAGCCAAACTCTTTCATTTGCACATATTTCAGGGGCCAAAGAAGAAATACAAAAATAACCATGAAATTGAAAAAATATGATGACACCTTTGTTGCCTTCGTAGTGAAACAATAGCTCCACTCGTTGAATGGTGTGTGGGGGACTCTGAGTGGGTGTGCGTGTGAGAAATTGTGGCGTTGTTGGCTTTTGTGTGCACGGCGACTTGAACAATTTTTGCTGTTGCACTTTTCGGCAGATTTCTAGCAACGCCACCGCGAACGCTAACAGAACAGAAGCGAAAACACAAAAAGTAAAACATAATTTTTTTGAAAATTTTGTCTGAAAATATTTCGGTGCTGTCAGGCTGTTGGCAGCTTTCAATTCCTCTTTTTTATGACTTAATGCCTGGTGGGGAAGGCGGGTTGGGCTGGGAGAATAAGGCGAACATACATGGCCATGAGGATTTTGGCTTTTTTGTCACGATCTAAGCCGCGCTTCTGTTCCGATTGCCAGTGTGCGTTGTGACTCGCATGAATATTGGCATTCTTGGCTTTTCAATTTCGTTGAGAGTTTTTCCTGAACCGTTTTTTCCGAATTTTCCAGAAACTGGAACACTTTTTCCACATGCATCAACAACAAATTTCGGTTAACTCTTCTATTTTAAAAGTTGTTGGTTTATTTTGAATTGGTTTTTAAAACTGAGAGAATTTGGATTAAAACGCTAACAAAGCAAAATAAATTATTCTGCAAAATATAACAATAAGTACTTTCTGATTCTATTAATTTTGAATCGATTTTCCAAATTCCAATGCACTTATTGATCAAAGTGTAACATTTCGTGAAAGTGCTCCAAGTGCCCATTGCTCAAATTACCTGGCCAAGTGGCGCGGCCATTAAATTAAATACCTTTTGTCTGTGGCCATTAAATGAAACGACGACAGTGGCCCCAAACCCAAAGGGGGTTGAAAAATCAGTTGTGAAGGAGAAATTTTTGCCACGGGTTACTACGAAGGCAACGTTGAACAAAAAGTGTGCGAGAACGAAGCGCAGAAAAAGGAGCCCGAGGAAGAAATTCAATCAATTCGCACGTGACATGATTATTTTATGTTTTTTATTTATTTATGGTGTATGCATTTTATTTTATTGTATTTTATTGTATTATTATTTGTTGTTCTACCTGGGGTCTTGGGTTTTCTGGGCTTCCCTTTAAAAATGCCATAACGTCACGCCTGTTAAAAGTTGGCGATCAATAAGAAGGTTGAGGGTTAGGTCTATGACCTAAATTGGTTTGTTTGATCACCTGCGATAAAAAGTATTTTAGGTGTTAAAGAAAACGTTTTTCTTTTTAAAAAATAAAGCTTAATAATTTTGGTTTGAATTAAATGGAAGAAATAGTCCAATTTTATTTTAGAATGGAATGGAAGTATTTTTGGGGATTTTTGTGCATAAGTTAACTAAAAGATATGTATTTTCGATTGGGTTTCATTCCATATGTTTGGTTATTATTTAATTTAAACACCCATTTTAAGGCCGTTCCATATGCCATCGATGGTACATTTAAATTCCAGCATCTGCTTTAAATCTTGACCCTCAGCACAGGATCCCATTTTCCCATTTCAAGTTTTTGGGGGTAAGACCAAAAGGGCAGGAAAAAAGGAAAAACAGGCAAACAAGGAAAAGGGAGGCTGAAACAAGCAGGCAAACAATAAAGGCGTCCACAACGATCCAGCGCCGGCAACTTGTTAGTTACACTTAACGAGCCAAAAACCGTATTTAAGTCAAATCGAGGCGGCAGAAAACAAAACCCAGGCCCATGTCCCGCCACCACTGTTCGAGGAGGAGGAGGAGCAGGAGAAGCAGGAGTGTGGAATCGGTCGGAGGTGTGACCGTTGTGGATGTTGTTGGTTTTGGTGTCAAAGTAAATACAATCAATTTGATTGTGTTGTCCTTTTTTTGTCGCTCCTATTCTCGACCCGGGGTCGATTCGCAAGCGACCCTTGTGCCGGGGCCATCGATTGATAATTTAATTCAATTGTGCTGCGACTGCCATTAAAATTGGCTACTGCTGGATGGCAAATGGCAACTCAGTTGGGGCCACATGGAATGTTAATTTCTGGGATAATGTGAGGCTGGCCTTAGCAGCAGATTTGTACTCTTTTTTTTTATGTTGGGTGGGAAATCATCGACACGTTTTTGATGGATAACAACACAATTTATCTGGGTGCAAAAATGTTCTATTCGGTCACGTGTTGTTGTCATATAAAAATCTTATTCAATTGCCAATGCCAGTTTGGAATTTCTGATCAGGCAATCAGAGATGGGTCTCCTTTTTGGTCGGGATGAGCTCAATATTTGTTTGTTTGGACTGTTGTGCTCGTGGCTTTGGTCATCATTACGTTTGTCTTACGTACTTTTACTGCCTGTTAACTATAGTTTTCAAAAGTTAATTTATTCAGATAATGGGTTGTGAAATAGAGAATCCTTTGTTAATATGGATGCTCTAAAATGTACTTTAACAACAAGAAAACTCTCTAATTATTAATTTAAATTTTCAAACCCCTCCAATAATTTATTCTCGGTCAATTGTTCATTTTGAAATTACGATTATTGCTATTGTTGGGCAGCACTCATTATGCAGTCACAGTTAATCCCAAAACTGGGCAGATAACGACGAGCTTGGCCTATTAAGTACCAAAAACAGTTTAACTCCACCCTTTTTGGCGGTCTAAGAAATGTAAAGCGAAAGCCACGGCCGGTCTGGACAGTCGGCAAGGACAAACAAAGGGATTCAATTTGCATGAGCCACGTTAACAATAAATTTATAGTCGGTTTTTTCGGGGGTCGCCCATGACATTCAGGCCCAGGCAGAGCCGGGCAGACACTCCTCCCCAGCCATTCGCTGCAAATGAAATGCTGCTGTGGGACTGAACACGTTCGACTAACGTATTCGTGTGATTTGCATTTGGATGATGCTCCTGCAGAGTCCTATCTGGCTCGATTGTTATCCCCAGGATGTTTTTCCCTTGCTTGTGTTTTCTATAACTGAAACTTGTGAGATGTGGGGTAGCATTGCATTGGTGGAGGGTCCTGGGGACTGGGAAATCCTTAGGATTCTTTAGAAATTAAATGATAAAAATAATTTTACGAAATGTTAAATATATTTCATGAATAGAAATTCAATTTTAATCAATGCATTATCCCGTTGTTAGGTTTTCATTTGAAAATTTATTAATTTTAAGGTAATATAAAAGACAATCCTTTACATAAGAGTCACTTTCGTTAACTAAATATTTCCTTCTTAAAAATAAATAATTCCTTTCCCGAAATCTCTGTAAAAAATACGTTTTATTACCAAGTATGCCCCCAGTCCAATAATAGCGATATACCCAAGTGCCCCTGGCGGTTGTCGCACCATTGACAGGCGTACGGCTGAAACGGAAGCTGCGTCTTCTATGCCGGCAACATTTGTTGATATGTCCCTTTGTTTCGCTCCCCCAGAACCCCTCGGAACCCAGGATTTGCCTCCCCACTATCCGCTTCCTTCTGCTCATGACTCGTGGCTCATTGTTATCGCCACAGACAAGTCCTGTGAGTTGCTGCATTGCTTTGGGGGATGTGTTTGGGCGAGGAACGGGGATTTTTTCGCGTCTCAACTAGTCCGCTTGTGTGCTTTTTGTGCCTTTGTCAAATGGCTTTATCATTCGAATGACAGCGAATCCAGATCCGGTTACCAGACTGACTTATGAGGGAAGCTCTGGAGGAGAGCAGGAAGAAGTGCTAGTATCTCTGTGTGCCTGTGTGCACCTCCCAAAGCCGCAGTCAAGTGGCTTGCGGCTTAGGTAATGATTCTAAATGGCAAGTTATTGAAATCATTTAAATGCGCCATAAGCCAACGCGCATAGCCACCGAAATCCGTTGACATTAGACAGCAGAAGTCCCAGCTTTTAGAGTGTCTGCTGTACAATCGTTGCCCAGACATCACGTCTGTGAATGACTACAGAACTGCACTTCAAGTGCACAGTGGGTTAGAAGAACATAGAAGTAGAGTTATATTAATAAAATATAATTTATTATATTATGAAAGTAGAAAACTAGGTACCCAACACATTGTAAGATCTGCCAAGACTAATGTAAATGTTAAAGAAACAATTTAATTTCCTAATAACTACGCTGTATATATTCCGATTTTTAATTTACATAAAGACCTCGCAAGATTCTTAAAATCATATTCTAAATTTTTTGGTTATATTTCCCAACTTCTTTTTGTTAATTTGTTTACCTACATTTAAAAACATTTTAACCTGCAAATAAAAAGGTTACTCAAGCTAGACTTACTTTATAATTCAATTTAAATAACTTGATTCTCTTTGAGCATTACATTTTCAAGTTTTTCCATCATTTTGGCCAAATGTCTGACTGGTAGTTAGATCAGTTAACACACACTCAATGGCATAGCGTCGCCTGAACGGCTTCCTGACAGAATGCCTGACTGGCGGATTGGCAGACAGACGGCGACTTCAGTTCCCGTCACGATTCTGTGAACTTCGCAATGGCCAGACCGGGAGATTTGCCAGACTTTGAGCCACAGACTGAGGCCCACTGGTGGGCCATATGCAAATTTTAATTTTATACATAGACGCATAAAAATAAATTGTTTTTTGCTCGACACTGGCAGCATATGCAGTGTTTTGGTTACAGAAGGATATGTAGCCCTTCTACGTGTGTGTGTGTGTGTCCGGGCTACTTGTCATGCAGGCTCTGTGTCCAATCCCTCCATCCACTTTGTCTCATTTTGGAAATTACTACCACAACTTTCTCTACTGCCACTGCAGCATATTGATTTTCTATTTTAAGGGATTAAAACGAAAATGTTTTACCCGAGATTTTGCATTTTTATTGATTGGCTCTGTGTTGGGAATTGGTCCAGGTCTGTGTTATTGCCACACACGAGAGTATTTTGAATGCTACAAAATACACTTTTGGTTTTTCAGCTTGTTCGAAATATGCAAAATAGTCGGTGGCAAGGGAGTAGCACTATAAAGTCTAAATTGCTATGTTGTTATTGTTCAGGAATTTGTCTTATTTCTTCAATTGTTTATATATACTACTTGTATTTATAGAAGTGAGATTTCAGCTCTTACATGTTATCAATAAATTTGGCAATTGTTTCAGAAATATAACGATTGCCTGCTCAAGGAGATGTCCATTTCCGGTTTAGGTTGAGTAAACCAAGCAAATCCAAGCTTTTGTTCCTAATTTGGGGAATTCTCGCCGCTCCATCGGCAAAAGTTTCAGTTTCCTTTGCCGTTCGATTTGAGAGTTGCTCGGGGCCAAGTTTTTATACTTTTTGGCATAACAAATCAATTTCGTATTAGACTTGGGTCGCCTCAATTCTGCCAGGAAATAACTTTCTGTTATTGTTGCCACAAACTATAACAAGGCGCTTAAAATATATATAAAATATTGTTTTCGTTTGTGGGATTGCAACGCATCGAAAATTGAAATATGCCCGAGGGCAACGGAAACTCCCCGAACGGCCCAAGGAGGAGGAACGAAACGAGCAGCCAAGCCAAGTAATAAAAACTTCTGGAAAGCTCCGGCATTAAGAATATAACAAGCTAAAGGTTTTTTGTGTCAACTGTGCAACTTGAACTTGAAATCGAACTGATTGAAAGTTGAGCGAGCATAAAAGGCAAAACGCAAATCAAAGACCCAAGCAACCCACCCAAGCCACATGCGGGCCTCTTTACCTTCTCCGATGTTTGCCTAATGCAGCTGCCAACATTGTCAACTAAAACTCGATGCTAACAAGCAGAAAATGGCTGGCAACTACATACCAACTTGAGCTCGTAAAACTGCCGCCCAAGGATAACTTTTTAACAACGTGGGTTCGTGGGAGCCCTGCCTGCGTTCCTGTTGCCTAACTAGCAGTCAAGCAGATTGAGCCTGGCATACTCTGCTCTGGCTCGGGCAATTTGATTTTTACGACGCCGCCTAACGAGTTTCAGTTGCAGTTTGCATGGGGGAACAAATAAATACAACGTGGCGTATGAGATCTATGCAAGGCAATCACCGTAGGGGCCACGTACACCGGGGCGTATGCGTAACGTGGCCCGTTCCTAAGTGGCTTTTGGGGCCACGGCAGTGTGTGGGCTAATCTGTCATCACTCTGGTGTGTTAATTGCCTCAACTGAACGGCCGAGCGTTCTGTCATTTGCGGAGAAAACTCTTTATTATGTCTTTTATCACCTTTGACCTTTGGTTTAACCCATTTTTGACCAATAAATGAACTTAGAACTTACTATAAGCTTAATTACTCTCAGAAAATTAAGAAATTAATGTCTAGAACTTGACATATTTTTGAAATGTAATTAAAAGACAAGAAAATAATTCAGTAGGAATATAAAATAATATAATTTGGTGTATTTTTATTTATATATAATCTTAAAACTTACATTATTTTTGCAACATTTAAAACTCGTCCAAAATATTTGAAATTTCCACCACGGATTTGTGAGCCGCCCAGAAGGGTTAAAGCATCCATCAGTTAGAAGACAGCCAATATTTTTGACAACCGACACGTGCCAGTCATTAGTTGCTGGTTGGGCAGAATTTCGTCATCTAACTAATTGAAAATATTTATGTTCTGCGTTAAAAAACGGAGGGGGAAATAATTTTAATGTTCATTTAATTTGTCAAACAAAACAATTTGCATAAATTAGTAGCTTGTATTTCTGCTTTTTGCCGCTTGTAAATTTATTTATAAAGCGAAAGTTTCCCTGTTTCTCGGTTGCGGATCTCCAGATCTGGCTCAAAGTTTGACATTTACATGACACGCGGCACGCGGCACAGCACGGCTGGAGGGGCAGATGAACCCACGCGAAATATGTCAGGCAAGAGCAAATTTTACTTTGAGTCAATTAGGCGCATAAATTAGAAAAGTCTACCACAAGTTTTTAGCCCGCTTGGCTGGCATGGTTAATGCGATTAGAGGCAGCGGCGAACAATGAACAATTTGCGTATAATTAATGCGCATAGTTGGCATTTCTATGATGCCTGGCAACGTCAATTCTTCCCTTTAAAGGCGAACGACGTCGTCCCGTAGCTCCACTGACTTACTTCTTGGCGGCGTCGGAAATGGATGTGTTTATAGTATATGTATCTCGTGGATTTGCTTGGCCGCCAGCCAAGTGCCTGCCTCAGACAGGCCAACACTTTTCTTCATTGTTTGCCAGGCAGCAGAGCAACAACTAAAGTTGAGTAGAATGAATAAAAAAAGAAAAGAAAAGCCAAAAGGAAAACAAACTGTGAATAAGAAGTTCCCAAACGAATACTTTTTGACGCGCCTGGGCCGCAATGCAGTTGGTGTCATTTCCACTTCCTAACCAAAAATGAACTTGAAGGCAAAAGGTTAGGCAGCGAAGTCAAGAGGTCATGTCAAATTTGGTCAGTTTGGGGGAAAACTATTGGTTTCCATATTTCCTATAAATATTTATATATGGTATATTTTATATATGGTATATTTTATATATGGTATATTTTATATATTATATAAACATTTCTTATTATGACAACATTTTGATTCTAAAATATTTGCAGCGTTAAAAAGTCCTCCGAATGTGAAGGGAATTGTTTAATTTTCAATTATTGTTTGTAGAGCAAAGTCTAGACTCTTTAATTGATTTATATTCTCTTTATTCCGCAATATTTCCATACTTGTCGCTAAGTGACAGTAATTTCCCTTAATGTCACCATTTAAGGCAAACACCAAACCCAATCGAAGTTCATACAATGCCACTGCTCAGCGGCGAGTCATTTGGGTGTCCGGGGGTCTCAGCCCCCAAAGTGCTCCGAGTATGACTTGCAAATGCAGGCGCTAACCAGTGGAAAGATTTGCATATTCCCATTTAGAGTCGAGGCCATTACGTGCTCCTACACTCTCCCCGTTCCTCGCAGCCCACTGCCCACTGCCAGCTTCCAGCTTCATCCCTTCATCCCAGCAGATGACGAGGCTTGGGCAATTTTAGAGCTCCACGTAGCAGGGCCTAAATTATCTCCTGTTGCGGAGTCGCTGTTGGCTGGCTGGCTGGTTGAGTCCGGCCATTGTGAGTCTGTGGCCACATTGCGTATACGCCCGCTAGTCCCTCGTTAATTGCAATGTTTGTCATTTGCCTGTCAATTTGCATTTAAATTACAAAATTTAAACGGTCTTTTTTGTTGCCATCCCAGGAACTTTACGACTGCCAAGATATGGACTGCGAGGAGCTGCAAAGTGGCAAGGTGGCAACGAGGCATTTGTCATGATGGCCTGGCCTGGTCCGTGCTGGCCCGTCCCATGGAGAGTCACTTAGACGTATGCCATGGATGCCATGAGCCCGCTTAACCCAATCTTTTGTTTATGTGGATTCTCAATGAGGCACGGCCATGGCCGCGTAACGTTTTCGGGCTAATTTTGTTGCAAATTGCTGGGCTGTAAAAAATGTGACGCGGCGGGGCTGAGCACTCACCAGCTCAGCGAAATTGCCGTGTATTGCCAACTGGCAACTGTGAACTTTTTGTAAGGGGTTGCATCGTCAAAATTCAAAACAATTAAATCGTTTGTTTATTGAAAAAGTAAGTATGCAGATTTGTTAGCCTCTTGAAAACTAGCATAGAACAGCTTTCCGATTCAAAATTTGTTTCCTGTTGGCCAAGTTATGATCATTGAAATTCCCAAAAAATGAGCCAAAAAAATGTTTCAAATTTTGTAAGGGGTTGCATCGTCAAAATTCAAAAAAATTAAATCGTTTGTTTATTGAAAAAGTAAGTATGCAGATTTGTTAGCCTTTTGAAAACTAGCATAGAACAGCTTTCCGATTCAAAATTTGTTTCCTGTTGGCCAAGTTATGATAATTGAAAAACTTCCAAATTCCCAAAAAATGAGCCAAAAAAATTTTTCAAATTTTGTAAGGGGTTGCATCGTCAAAATTCAAA
>VNJN01005779.1:0-18830 GCA_008042485.1 Drosophila mayri | reverse complement strand
TGTCTACACTACATGATGATCCAATTCAAGGAGGTCATACTGGCATATCAGAAACTTTGGCCAAAGTAAAAAGACATTATTACTGGAAAAGTATGTCTAAAGATATAACTGAGTACGTAAAAAAATGTCAAAAATGCCAGAAAGCTAAAATAATTAAACACACAAAGACCCCTTTCACTATTATGGACACCCCAATAAATGCTTTTGACAGAGTGATAGTGGACACCATTGCTCCATTGCCAAAATCAGAAAATGGTAATGAGTATGCAGTCACTTTAATATGTGATTTAACTAAGTATTTAGTTGCTATTCCAATTACAAATAAAAATGCTAACACTGTTGCTAAAGCAATATTCGAATCCTTTATTTTGAAGTACGGTCCAATGAAGACGTTCATTACGGACATGGGAACAGAATAAGAATTCAATCATAGACGATTTGTGCAGATATTGAAATATTAAAAATATTACATCCACAGCGCATCACCATAATATAGATGACTATGCTAAGGAGAGAAATAGATTAGAAATAGCCTATAAAAGAGCTAGAGTTATGTTAGAAGCAGATAAGAATAGAAATAAACTATTATATGACCATAAAGTAAGGGATATAGATATATCAGTAGGTGACCAAGTTTTATTAAAAAACGAGACAGGTCATAAGTTAGATCCTAAATATACAGGTCCGTATACAGTAACGGAAATAGGAGATAGGGATAATATAGTAATAACAAATAATAAGCATAAGAAACAGACATTTCATAAGGATAGATTAAAAATCTTTATGTCATAAATTGTATTTAGCATGGCCATGCATAGAAATAAATAGATAAACATAAATATAATACAGATATTTCTTTTCATAATTTCATTTTCTTAAGTTAATACAAAAATAAATAAATTTATTTGACTTAAAAATAACTCCATGTTATTACATTATTTTTCAAAAGGAGGGAGATGTAATATGCACATATTGAATGCTCACTGTGTTATCAACACTTAAAGAATGTGTACTGTAAGTAATTGTTGCAATGTAAACAGTCCTCAAATTTTCCGGTCATAAAACTCAAGCCGGCATATGAAAGAGCCAGCGTATGCACATTTGTAACACGAGCTGACCACATGAGCATTTACCCTCGCGCGTCCGCTTAGGAATGCACAGACCATATACATAAGCATATATATAAGCCGTCGCTCTGCCGCCGTCTGCGGGCAGCGCAGCGATGGAACCTAGCCTTAATTTAAACTTAAGGAACTATGTAAAATCACTTATGAAGAATCCGTCTGAGCAGCACCCTCGCTGCTCTTGACTATCCAATAAATAAATAAATCTGAATTCAAACTAAACTAAGAAACTGTTGAATACCTTGGCTTACATCCCTTCACATCAGGCCATTTTTGGTCATTTTTGGTCATTCTTGGTCATTCTTGGACATTTTATCAATTTTATCAATTTTATCAATTTGATCAATTTTATCAATTTTATCAATTTTATCAATTTTATCAAACACGGTGCTTTGAGCTACCGGTAGTCCTTCCTGTACTTTGAGGAAACCTGGCTGCATCACTTTCGTATACACGTCCGCACCAAGGACCACGGAGATTGTCGCCGGAAGATAAAAACGGTCATCCGCCAATATGATGTCCCGAAAATGAGCCCGCACGGTCTCGCTAAGCGCACGGATTGGAGTGCGCACACGCACGTACGGCTTTAGACACCACGACGGCCGAACAAATCGGCTCTTCACACACGTTGGTCGTCGGCAGGCGGAAACATCTAGCCAGCGAGGCGTCGATACAGCTCGTCGGTGTACATGGGTCGATGAGAGCCGCGGTATCGAAGACTCGCCTCCCGGTATCGATCCGCACTGCCGCTGTCGGAAGGACGTTTACGCTGTGCCGCTGCAGCAGTGACGACAATGACGGCGCCATTGCCGGGTCGGCAGCGCTCTGCGAGGCGACAGCAGCATCCCGAGGAACGCTAGGAGCAGACTCACGTGCGGTGAACGTGGGCCGGGGCGCAGTGGACGAACGGACGGAGACGCCGGTTGATGTGGCTGTCGGCGAGGTGCCGGACGCTTGTGCATGTGCAACAGTGTATGGTGATCCTGATGGCACACCTTGCAAAGATCACCCCGGCGGCACGCTCCATCGGAGTGTTCGTGAGCCAGACAATTTGCACAATAGCGGTTGACGAGCATAGCGCGGAGCCTCTTCTCCACACTCAGCCAAAAAAAACGGCGACACTTTCGTAGCAGATGAACTCCATGACAGGCTCGGCAGCGGTAGGAATTTATACCTTGAGTTCGTCTGCTCTCAAGAACGACGGCACTGCGTGGACGTGGAGACATGGTGCTTGATCTGCTTGATAGGATAATACAAAAAAAAAATATTAGTCGGAAGTAGCGGTGGGAGTTAGACTAGGGAGCCGCGTAGGACTATGGATTTAGGAAGAGACTAGTCATTGCGGCCGATTGGAGGCTACCCATGGTAGCAGGGCGACCTTTGCGACAGGGCGCTTAACGAAACCCCGAGCAGTGCGAATGTTCACTACTATGACATGACCGTCCGGTCCGGGAGACACCGCATCGACCCTGCCGAGCCGCCATTCATTGGATGGCAGATTGTCGTCCTTGATGACGACCATATCGCCCACGGCAAGGTTCTCTGTGGGTGTTTGCCACTTATTGCGTTAATGGAGCTCCTTGAGGTACTCCTCTTTACCCCGCAGACGAAATTGCTGATGGATAGCCTTAAAGTGCTGCCACCGGTTGATTACAGAAGTCGTGGCACCCTTTATTTTAGGTTTTGCGATGGCGAGGAGGGGCCCCCCGACAAGAACATGCCCCGGCGTGAGTGCCAGCAGATCTGTGGGGTCCTCGGACATTGGAGCGATTTGCCGCGAATTCAGGCAGGCCTCGACCTTGGCGAGAAGCGTGGAAAGCTCTTCGAAAGTATATTTTCGAGTGGCTGTGGACTTATAAAACAGTGTTTTAAACTCTTGACTCCAGCTTCCCACAAACTCCCATATGGGCCGGAGGAATAAACTGCCACAAAATCTGCTGGTGACTATAGGCACTCATCACTGATTCTTTCAATGCCAGCAGAAATTCCCTGGACAACACCTCGGCTGCCCCAACAAAGGTTTTCCCATTGTCCGACTGAACTTGGCGCGGACACCCTCTCCGGGACACAAAACGAGAGAAGGCTGCGAGAAATTTCAGGTAGTCAGGTCGGATATGGGTTCCAGATGGATTGCCTTTGTAGAGAAACACACAAACACTAGCACGCACATACCCTCTCCGTAGTGCATCCTTACAATATATTTTGGGCATAATTTAATTCAAAACTAATACAACAAATCCATTATACGAAGAACTAAAGCCGCCCATCAGTTTTCGTGCTTGGGTGTACATAAAGACATACATATATCCAATATAACGGCGACAGCTCTCTACATTTTAGTATTTCATACATTCATATACACAACAGCACGCTGTTAATATATTAGTGTATGTCACATTTCATACAACATACATACACTGTGTAACAGTTAACATTTTATACATCAATATGACAGCGCAGTTTCGGCATTTAACATTTCATGCATTCATATGTAAAGGTAGCAGCGCGGTGTTAATATTTCAAATTTCATTCATTGATAAATTTATATGTTTATTATTATAAACATTTTATATTTATATGTTTATTATTATAAACATTTTATATTTAATAGAATTAAACTTTTTTTAAAAGTTACAAAAACTTTTATATATATATTAATCATTATAACATAAAATATAAATATAATTATAAATAAATAAAGAGATAAGCTTATTAAGCTACTGGGTTCATACCCCATTTATAAAGGTTATAATCATTGTCCTTTTAATTTTAAATAATTCATCAAAAATTTTATTTATTATGATCATAATTATTGGAACATTAATTACAGTTTCTTTTTACTCTTGGTTAGGAGCTTGAATAGGTCTAAAAATTAATTTTTTATCCTTTATCCCCCTACTTATAGACAATAACAATTCTATATCAACTGGAGCTTCTTTAAAATATTTTTTAACCCAAGCCTTAGCATCTACTGCTTTTTTGTTTTCATCAATCTTATTAATATTAAAAAATAATAGAAATACTGAAATTAATGAAAGTTTATATAATTATTATATTGGCACTTTTGTTTAAAAGAGGAGCAGCCCCATTTAATTTTTGATTTCTTAATTTAATAGAAGGTTTAACTTGAATTAATGCATAAATCTTAATAACCTGACAAAAAATGCTCCTTTAATACTTATTAAATAAAAATTTTAATATTAAAAATTTATTGTTGATTTGAGTAATTTTATTAGTTATTATTGAAGCAATTGGTGGGGTAAACTAAACCTCTTTATGAAAATTAATAGATTTTTCTTCAATTAATCATTTATGTTGAACATTAAGATCAATTATAATTGGAAAATCAATTTGATTAATTTATTTTTTATTCTATTCTTTTCTTGCATTTATTATTACTTTTATATTTAATGTTTTTAAACTATAAACCATTTAAATCAATTATTTTCTTTATTTGTAAATAGAAATATTATAAAATTTTCTTTATTTATTAATTTTTTTTCTTTAGGTGGTTTACCTCCATTTTTAGGATTTTTACCAAAATGATTAGTTATTCAACAATTAACATTATGTAATCAATATTTTTTTATTATCAACTTTAGTAGCATTTTTTTTTTATTTACGAATTTGTTATTCTGCTTTTATACTAAACTAGCAGACCCGGCAAACTCCGTTTCGCCACCAGATTCGTTTTATGTAACATTTCGTTTGGTGATTAAAAGATAAAGAAAAAAAATTTTTGTTTTATTTTATTTGAAAAGGAAAATATTTATTTCATTTCACAACAGTAATAAATTTATTTCGATTACCTACTAAAATATTTATAGTTGAACTTCCCTAAGTAAATGAAAGTTACTCTTTGACGTCGCTACAAATCCAAATTAAATACTGAATGGAAGCGTTATACGTGTCCGCAATTTATCCGTTTCATTGTAGTGCTCTTTGGTAAACCACATTTTTTGTTTTTTGGTCTGACGTTAACACAAACAAAGCGGATGGTTTCCCAACTCGTGAACACGCAACGTATAACTGCCCATGTGAAAAACAGTGATTTTCTAAATTTATCCCGCAAACACTAAGCGATTGTCCTTGCGACTTATTAATTGTCATTGCGAAAACAAGGCGAACTGGGAAATACAATCGTTTCAAATCAAACGGAAGATCTGTCGGAATCATTGGTATTCGAGGAATACATACATTTTCACCTGCGTACTTTCCGTTAATAATGGTTGCCTCAATCAAATTCGGCATAAGTCTCTTTACCGAAAGTCGAGTACCGTTGCAAAGTCGCGGTGGATTCAAATTACGCAGTATCATAATAACTGTACCAACTTTGAGTTGCAAGTTATGTGGTGGAAATCCTGGTATCTCCAGAGCGTTCAAAAACTCCGTTAGATAATTGACTACTTCATCGGGATTTGTTATTGAATCAACGGATTTGTATGTCACCAAATCACCAGCAATTTTTGATTGAATGGTGAAATTCAGTGCGTGGACATCATTATTCTTTGCGGCAAGAATTGCTCGTTGACTTAACCAAGCATATTTCTTATAATTCTTACTAATGTTTGGGAAAACATTTTCAATAAGAACTAATTGAGTGTCTACAAATCGGCAAACGTCGTTGAAAAGAGTAATTAATCCAGATGTCGCATCAACTGGGACTTTTCCATTTCCACCATCTAACAATTGTTTGGAAAATTGTGCAGCACTTTGATCATTTTGAAGTTGAACTCTCATATTAGTGGTTAACGATAATGTTTTTACGTTATTCCATAAAGGTGATGCCTTCAGGCAAGCATTCAATTCATCTGCAGGCGTTCCACGGGGAACTACTGGCAACGTCTGCCTGAAATCGCCCACCAACAATATCATCAAGCCGCCAAAGATGTTGTTATATCGCCGAAGATCCTTCAGTGTGAAGTTAAGTGCTTCAAGTGATTTCTTATGTGCCATTGTGCACTCATTCCAAACAATGAGCTTGCATTGCATTAACAATTTTCCCATTGCACTGGATCGGGAAATATTGCATGTTGGAGTATCATTTGTGTTTAAATTAAGTGGCAACTTAAGCGCAGAATGTGCAGTACGACCGCCATTTAGAAGTATCGCCGCAAATGAACATTATTTCTAACGAATTCCTGCAATGTATCAGCATTGTATTGCAGCTCTCGATTTAATTCTTGGTTGAATGCATCGTACATCGATCGATTTGGCGCAATCATTCCTATTTCAATCAGTAGCTTGTTTGCAATAGTCAAGCATTGATCCTCAATCAGAATCAATCCTTAATTGTAGATTTCATCGGTTATTTGGATGTCAGGATTATTTGTTTGAATGCGCAAGCGATGCAAGATATCTTCACATATGGCGTCTTTGTATTTGTTCCATAACTGAATTGGTTGTGAAGGAAAGCATGTGGTGATGATAATTGCAAACAGCGTTCGTATTTGGTACGCATTTGATGAAACAACTGAATCTGCAAGTGTTAAATCCCAATGAGAATCGTTCTCCAGCAAACCCAATAGTTGACATGCTTCTCGATATGTTTGGCATTGGTGGCCATTCACAGTTTTCAAATGCGCAAATGATTTTTGTCCACGTACATTTACTAACAGCAGTCGCAAATAAAAACATTCATCGTTTCTAGGATGAACAGTGTACATACGACCTAGTGCATCAGTTGAAAACACCTGTGGCCAGTCTGGAACTGGGGTTCCTTGTTTGCGACGTTGGAATTTCTTTGTTGATTGATTCCAAGTGTAATACTTGGGCATTTCAACGTACATCAGCGTCGCTGCGAATGGATCTGCTTTACACATTGCAAAGAAGCTAGTCAATGTTGTCGATGGTGGTCTCTCAGCTCGTTGTGCCGCATTAGCCTCAGTGAAGTAAACTCTTTGGCCATTTTCCAAATGCACTGCTAAATGTACAACTGTGGGATATCTTTCATGAATTTGAAATGACAATAATCGCCACAGTGCTTCATTAGTACTGACGTATCTGCCCATTTGGAAGTTGCAGATTTCGTCATTCGCATTTTCCGACGCAATACCAAACACAGTCATGTCGCTGCCTTTTGTGACGTACTTGCACATATATTTGATTGATTTGGCCAAATGACAACGCTCAACGTTTGCATGTGTTTCGAAAATTCGTGATAGCAGCGGGCAATATGGTACAATGAATTCATTTCCGATTTCAATCTCTTGATTTGGAACTTTTACTTTGATCGTTCGACTGTAATCTTCTTTTGAACGCCGACGATAAACTGGATATCCATCGTTCCCTGTGACTGTTTCAGCAACTAACGGTCGCGGATATCGTTTTGTGCACTTTCCATCAGCCATGCAAGGCGATAATGGATTTAATGCACCGCACGGTCCATGCACCATCTGTGTCGTCACAATGTCGTGTAGACGGGGATCAGTGACTGGATCAGGAATTTCAGCTGATATGATATGTTTAGCAACCAAATTAGGATATGAGCATGCGGTAGTCCACGCTTCTGCCATTCCACCGAGTACATATAACAACGTGTGTCACCAAAAACTCGATACTTAGTAAGCACATTCATCATAACCTTGAGTTTTTGCTGAAATACTCTGGCGATTATGTCATGGCGATCTTGCGGTTTTTGACCCGGTTCCAACTCGCGTTCAATTTCCGCCCACTTCGGATTGCATGTGACCGTAATAAATAAATCCGGAGTTCCATAATTTCGCACGTACGTCATAGCATCTTGAGCGTATTCGTGCATGTGGCGTGGGCTTCCGATATAAGTTGATGGGAGAATCGTCAGTCGTCCAATATTCTGAGCATCACCATCTGAATGAATAGCATCACGCAAGTGTATATAGTCCTCAGATCGTAGCTTTGCCTGATTGAATCGGATGAACGCTAAACGTTCGGTCTCGACTTTGACATACATGTCGACAACGAATTGGAAATGGAATAGCCGACGGCACTTCAGAATGACATTCTCCTTATGTGTACAAATCATCATACGATACGCATAGTAATTCATTGCGCTTAGATTTTTATTCGCTAATACTCCTGAAAATGCAAATTTAAATGAATTTTTAATGGAAACCAATAATAGTAATTGGAAACAATTAGTGTGTGAATATTGTACCTGTAATTCGATTGACCATCTTCAACGTGATGTCGTATCCGTCTTGCCCTTGCCAATAAATGATTGGATATTGTAACGCATCGTACAAACGATGTGTGTCGTTTACCCGATGCATGATATTGCTTCTTCGCTGAACGACAATGTCTCGTGATTTAGTTGGATCGCCAACAATAATTGCAGCAACATCATTAACGATGGGTGCATTGAATCTTCGCACATGTTCACCAGTTGGGGTACAATCCGCTCTTATGACAAATTTGTGCGTATCCGATGGCATTCGTTCCAATGCTGTTTTGAACATATTAACCACAGCATTATTAGCGTGAATAAATCCTTGCAACTGTTCAATAATTCGTCTCTTTAACTGTTGTGCGCCCTGTATATTGCACCGCACATTCAGCTGATCCACCATCGACGAAATGAAATATATTTGCAGAAATTGATGCGGTTCATCTGGTGTTGGTACCACTGAACCATGCAAATGATATATTGTAATTGCAAATAATCATTAAAATTTGTTGAAGAATACGTTGTAAATCGTGTGATGGTGTAGTGTGTGGTGTATATGCAGTTGTTATGTGTGGCAATTCATTGTGTTGGTGTGAGTGATTGGTTATGTGTGTTGTATCTTTTACCTTGCAAGTCGGCATGAAGCCGCCTTCTCGAATGATATTAGCTCCAAAGGAAGTTATGCGAAAGACGTTATTGTATTCAAGGATGTGTTGAAGAAAATGGCTGAAACCGGGATCACTTCCATCGAACAATGTTTTCAGTGGCTGTGGTGGTGTAAATAATGGATCCAGTTTGACTTTTCCACTTGTGCAGCACAATCCAGCCGTTTCTCTTTTGAACTTTAACGCATTGCAATATCGGCATATAGTCGTCATTCGTTCAATATCAAAATTTTCATCATCACTGTAGTTCGAAGTGGGATCATATTAGAATGCCAAGCGACTGTATGATGCCAATGATCTTCGTGTGCTCACGCGATGTCTCAATCGGTCATTTTCTCTTATTATATTTTGTCTTTCTTCGCTTGTTCCTTGAAAACACTTGTTGCTGGCTTGCATGTCCTGTGCGACGGCCGATGCTCGCACGTCGTACTCTAGGAATTTTTGACTATTGACAGAGTATTGAATTTAACACTGAGCTTGAATGAAATTAACTGAGCAGAGAACCATGACATGCTATGTATCAGAGATGGCGCTGTATGTGAAAAACGATTTCCCCACTTTTCTTTTGAACGATTTCCCCACTGTTCTGTTGAATTTTTCCTGAATTTTCTTTGCTATAAACATCACGGAGCCCGAGACCTTTCCAACGAATGCAAAACCGTGGAAATCGGTTCGTGCGTTCTGGATTTATAGCATCAGGGAGGAAAACCGGACTTATTTTTATATAGGAGATAGTTCGCCCTATCTTAAAATATGGATCTTGCGTTTGGAGCCCACAGTACGGAGTCCATAGTAAACGCAATGTCACAGGGTAGTCAGCAAGATTATGGATGCCTTTGAAAACAAAAAGTTCTGTGCTGCAATCTTTCTGGACGTGAAGCAAGCCTTCGACAGAGTATGGCATAAAGGACTTCTCTACAAACTTAAACGAAGCCTGCCAACGCCATTTTATCTCTTTATCAAGGCCTATTTGGAAAACAGACGGTTCTACGTTAGATGTTACCACGCAGAATCTCCAATACACGAAATTCGTGCAGGAGTTTCCAAGGTAGAGTTCTAGGCCCGATACTGTACTCTATATACACTGCCGATATGCCGATGCCATTAGGAACCCACACAACATGCACATATGCTGATGACACAGCATTTCTAATCTCAGCCAACACTCTTGCAATGTCTGCGCAAGGATTACAACAGACTCTGGACAGTTTGCAGCCGTGGTTACAGAGGTGGAATATTGTAATAAATGCCGAAAAATCATCGCATACCACGATCAGTCTTAGACCAAGCATCCCTCCGTCCGTCTTCATTAATGGTGCAGTCATCCCACAGAATTAAACTGCAAAGTACTTGGGCATGACATTTGATGTAAAGCTGACATGGAAAGGTCATATCATGGGGAAGGTCAAGCTTATCCGACATAAAAATAGGCAATTGTTCTGGCTACTAAAAAGAAGGAGCAAACTTTCAATCAACAACAAGCTCCTTATTTACAAGGCTATCATTAAACCAGTCTGGACGTACGGCATTGAGCTGTGGGCTGTAGCCTTATGCACAAATATAAAGAGATTAAAAAGAGCAGAAAATAAAATATTACGGCAAATCATCAATGCGCCGTACTACGTGCGCAACACAACCATAAAGCGTGATCTAAATTTTCCTTCAGTCATGGAGGAAATAGTGAAGTACAGCAAGAGGCATCTAGATAAACTACAAGATCACGAGAATCCACTAGCCACCAGTATTCCATTAACCAGCGACCACCGCAGACGACTCCATAGATGGCACCCAATGGACTTGCCGTTCAGAGTTCCCTAAATCCATAGTTTAACAATTCACTTCAAGATTGTAAGGATGCACTACGGCCGGGATATAAACTCAGCGGCCCAGAGTCCATTTCCAGTTAAATTTATATTTTTTGAAAAACGTCAGAAAATGGAGGGGCCGGGGCTGGTGAGGTTTTTAGGGGTGGATTCCGACCTATATGACTACCACTCCCGATTGCCCACGCTGGGCGGGATCGCGCTACCGGCCCTGGACTTTCCCAGCGGCCGGACCCTCCACTAAAGACAGGAGCCGTGGCCCAGGGTGAACCCAGCGGCCCGCTCCAGCGCCCGCAACCCAAACCTAAAACAACGGCGCCGGCGTACCCAAGCTGCTGCGGTCCAGCGGCTCCACCGTGGTATTCCAACGGCGGGCCGTCGCCCTCCCCTAAATATTCTCCCTTGACTCGTAATTTCCAGCGGCGGCGCCCGGGCTAATCCCTGAAGCGCATCCTGAGACTGGACAGACGGCTGGGCCTGGGTCCCGCCGCCGCCGCCCGCGCCCACGTCCGGAATTTAATCCCAGCGACGTGACGCTCCTGTCCCCGTCCTGCCCAAATCGATGCCTGGAATTACCCAATGGCAGCCGAGGTGGGGAGTAGGGGCACAGTGGGTGAAATGAGAGGCTAATTGGGATAGGGAAATAACAGAGTTGGTACTAAATGTGTTCATTCTGCCTTTATTTCATGTTTATGATGTCTGTATTTGTCCCTAATGTGTTCGTAAATGTACTTTATGTTATTCCTATCCCTCTCTACTCTTGCCCTGTTTTCGTTCACACCAAGTTCGATTCTTAAATTAATGTGCGGCGAGCGCGGCTCGCTCACCAAATTAATGTTCTCCGGGGTTTAGATTTCCTCCGTGGCTTCTTCGTCCTTTCGTGGTGAGGTCCTCGTTGTCCCGTGTCTGGTGTCCTGGTTTATATATGTATATCGGGGTCGTCAACTTGTCACTTGGGTTTTTTGCACTTTAACTCTTTTCGTCGCTGGCCTAATTACGAGTGATCTTTGTTTCGATTTCCAATTGTCGCGTGACCTAATTCTGCCAACTCTTCTAGCGGCTGCGCTGCCACGATCCATGGCACGCGCAGATCCGCATTCCATGCATTCTTTTGCATTGCGAGCTTTCCTGCTCGCTCCCTCTTGGGCGGCAGGTGGCTAATGCAAATTCCATCTTAGCATTCCGATGCTCTGCCGGCACCTGCGCCGCGGGTCTCTGCCGTGATGGCGCTCTCTGGCCTCTTCTGCTGACCGCTGTTTGGCGGATCTCGTGCTCCGGTCCTCCAGTCGTCGCATCGCCGTTTTCGTCCGGTTCCTTGAAGATGTTGCGAGCGGTGTTGCGGGCAATGTTGCTAGTGACGTCAGGCCTGGTGTGGGCCCGGCCCTATGATCCCCTAATGCCTATGACCCTTTATTATTATTTATTTATCCTAACCTACTCTTATACCTAATCTTAACCTAATATTTACATATATTTTACATATTTACAAATTTACTAGTGGCGGCGGCCACTCCGTGACCGTCGTTATACCACCTGCCTACTTCCGGGTGGGGCGGAGGAACACCCTCACCCTCCCGAGGACACTGATCTGCACGCGGAAACGCTGTCTGTCCTCCTCGTCCACATAGCGCCTAGTCTTCCGGCCTCGCGTGTGCAGGCGGTCCTGGATTAAAGGTGGCGGCACCACTCGACCACTGGGCTGGAGCCGTCACCCAGGGTTCCGGGGGATTCCATGGCACCTGCCGTGCCTGAGGCTCTTCCTCGTCGGACGCGCTGCTCGGCGAATCCTCCCACGGGGCGGATCGCCTCCTCGGTCGGTGGTGCCGGACAGGCGCCTCCGCGGCCGTGGGTCCCCTTGGCGGTGGGCCAACCGTGGTGGATGCACACTTGGTGGCGGGGCGTCTGGCCAAGAACGGCCCTGGCCCAAATATCTCCATTGGTGTAGGCGGCGTCAGTGCCCTAGGTCCAGTGTCGCTCTATAGCAGTCCCGGAGCGGACTGTATCCTTCCGCCGGCCTTGGCCCGATAGTCCTTCCGGGCGTTCGTGGCGGCGTCCAGGGTTTCTCTACCAGCGGTGGGGGCCTCGTGTCCCCGTCGGACACCTCCTCATACACAGCCCCCAGCGGTCTGGGGACCGGTACTAGGCTTGCCAAGGTGCGGGGCGACACCTCGCCAAAACAGGCCCGCAATTCGGCCTCCTCTTCGGCCGTGAGCCTTGGCTGCTGTCCTGGATGGGGCGGGGCTTCCCAGGGGAGCAGTGTGGGTGAGTCCGGCAATGGAGGTGTGGACATCACCCACGGGGGCGTCGCCACCTCTCGTGGTGGGGTGGCTTCCCACCTGGTTTCCTCGAAGCGGGCGTCGGGCTCAATGTCCTCCTCGCTCTCGCTTGAGAGCACTATCGTTTCCAGCGCCCCTGCTGGCGGCGCTGGTTGCGGCACCACGGTGGCTGGTACCACCCTCACAAGCGGTGGTCCACGCTGTCGTTGCGGATCCCGCGGCGGGGCACTGCCCACGTCAACGTAGAGGGGCCGCCCCGATCCATCAAGGGCGGCCAACTCCAATGGATCGTCTCCGGGGACGGACCGCCGCCGTTAACCAGGAGTAGTCCCTGGTTATCGGGGGGTCTCCGGGCTGCCTGGCGTGTATCGCAGCCGTCAGTGGTGGTGGTCCCATTATTTCGGCCGTCACCGCCACTCGCGTGAGCGGGCGTTCGGCTGGCCACAAAAGTAGTGGGAGTCCCCGTCCGCGTCCTGACATCGTCTGTAGTTTTCTGTGGGAAAAGAAATGGTTAGTTTTGTACGTTTCTAAATACGTACCTAACAGTGTGTCAATTCTAGTCCCTACGTAGCCCGTTTGTTTTCCCCGCGGTGGGAAAGTCTGATCTATAAATCTGTTCGGTGTACGCGTTTACTGTTTTTCCCCAGTGGGGAGCGGAGTGTTGGGCGGGCGCACCCGTCATCAAGTGACTCCATGAGCTCTGTCTGTTTCGACAGAGTATCCGAAAGCGATGTCGTCTATACTGGTCCTCCGAGAGCGGAGTTGTTCCCGACGGTCGGAGCGACTTCTTCGTTATCGTCCTCCTCCGTATCAGCTTCCTCGCCGTGATACGGCTTCAGTTGGTTCAGACTGGCGGTCCGCCGTCGGCGGCTGCCCGGTATGTGCAGCTGCACGATGTTCGGTGACGGGAACGTGGCGCTGCCAATTTCGCCGCGAATCTTTCCGTGGCATTCGATAAGGCGTGGCGCCGAACCAGCACTAGTGATCCCACCGGCGGCTTCCATTCCCGTCGGCGGAGATTATAATGTCGTCGCTGATCAGCCGATGCTCGGACGGCATTGTTCCAGGCGACTTCAAAGATGCGGTGCAGCTGCCCACTGCGTTCCGTCGGGGTTACATCGGGGGTTCCACGTCCCGGAGTAACTTCGTCATACAGGGCGTGAGGCAGCCGAGGTTCTCTTCCCTGAACCAGAAAAGCTGGGCTGAATTCCGTTGTGTCGGAGATACTGCTGTTTATCGCCAGCGATATCTCTGGGAGCAGCTTATCCCATTCGTTCTGCTCATTTCCATCCAGATACTGGGCGATCATCGTCTAAATCGTCCGGTTTGCTCTCTCTCTGTCGGATGCAGCCTCGGTGTGTATGGGGCCGTGTGCTACAACTCCATTCCTAGGGACTTGCAGAAGTTCCGGAATGATCGACCCGTAAATTGTGTGCCGTTGTCGCAGACGAACGTTCGTGGCACTCCAAAACGGCTCAGGATCCGTTCCCAAAATGCGCGCTCCAGATTTGTTTCGTGGCTTTGCGTAGTGGGATCAATTCCACCCATTTACTGAAGGAATCAAAGAAAACTAAAAGCATCATATTTCCCTGTTTTGATCGCGAAAATAATCATTCGACTATTTCTCTTCGTAGCGGACGGTCGTGTTTTTTTTTTGCGCTCCGGCTTTTGTGTAAGTTTTGAATTTAAACCACCGGGGTTTCCTCTAAATTATCACCTAATATCAATTATAATATACCGTCGTGCTACCGCGCGTGCCTGCACTTTTCTGTGGAATTAGTCTGCATTAATAATCACTTTTTAATTTTGTGCTAAGACGGTTATCTTATCTTATTTTTCTCCTCTTTGCCTTATACCGTTTTTATTTTCTCTCTCCCCTGCTTGAGTTTCGTTTGCTATAAGCTGCATCTAAACTGTTCATAGCTCTCATCGCTCTTGTGATTTCTGCTGCTGAAATTCTAACTCTTGCGTCCTTTTGTTCTATCTCCCTCTCTTTAGTTTTTTGGTTTTGATTGTGTGCACTGTGGTCTAGGATTGGTGACCATGTCCCAGAGCATTGTCTGTGTTATAAAAAATTGCCAAAAAAATGTTTTGGCAGAACAGCCCAGTTTCCATTGTGGGCTTTGCAAGGCAGTTGTGCACGATAAGTGCATCGAAATGATAGGTCGAATAGCTGACGTAGTGTCCAGCAAAAAGGGCCTACGTTATTGCTGTGAGGCCTGTCGACCGGTTGAGAAGGAAATATCTTCCTTCATGCGTCAGACCAAGAGCCGATTTTCTGAGATAATGGCCACTTTTCGCAAAGCGAATGACCTGTTCTACGCGCTAGACGCTCAATTTAATAGTATGAAGCTATTATATGAGTCGCCGAAACGCAAAAAATCCGCTGCTAGTCGGCTGCAACTGTGTGAGACACAGCAACCAATTTCCTGCCACTCCCCGTCGCCGCAGCCCCTGTTCCCCGTTCCAATGGTTCTGAGATCAGGAACGATCAAAGATTCGGTAACCGAATCGGTCGTTGTGGCATCACAAGGCGCTCAGCCAACAATTTCCGTGTCCTCCGTTTTGTCCAATGCGGAGTCCAATCCGTTGGCTCCGCAAAACCCCTTAGCAAAACCCACCCAGGGTTCAACATTGCCCGGATTACCGGCCGTGGTTGGTAACAATTCGTTACGCAAGCCTCTCACAGCAGTCCCACCTTCGAAGCCTCGAAGGCTTGCCCCTGATCTCGCATCTGAAGATGTTCTAGCCTATATTCAAGGCAAAACCCAAGCTGGTAATATCAAGGTGGAAAAATTCAAATTTTCGTATGCCAGAGACATTTAATTTTTCAAGATAAATGTCTCATCCCAACTCTTTGGCACTATTTGCTCGGGTGACTTCTGGCCCGAGTACGTTTTAGTAAAGGAGTATGAGGCACGAAATAAGAGAAATCTGCCTGCCGGGATTCAACTGCCCAGTCCGTCTCAATCCTCAGTGCCCACAGCTGTACTTTCTGTCCCAAAAAACTAACCACTTCCCGCAGTAAGCTTTCTAGATTATATTCGGATAGCCTTTCCTTTTTTTTTTTCGCTCGAGTCCCACGCCCCCCTCCCGCCCAACCGTCCGAAGGGCGCAGCTGTGTGACGTACGGCACGAAACGCGTACTAGAAAGACGCGAGAGAAGGAAAAAATAGAAGAGGACGAGGAAAAATTAGGATACACTACTGGCTAGTACTACAAGCAATACAGTTTTTAATTTTTGAAGGCTTTCAATGCCTTCAATAACGATTGTAATCCGTACATAAAACTCTAAAAGGTTCATGCACTTCAAACTCACGCCTACAGTGGTTAACTACTAATGGTATAAAAGTTCTAGATGAAAGACGGGGAACATGGAAATTGAGCTGGCCTAGCAGGTAGGGGCTCTCCACATCACCGTTAATAAGTTTATGTAAAAAGACGTCGCCAAGCATCGTCCTACGGTTAGCTAAAGAAGCTAGATTAAGTAGGAGAAGTCTACTAGAGTAAGACGGTAATCTATGGTTGGCATCCCAGGATAAAAAGTTCTTTTGGACAGATTCAATGCGGCTACTATGGACTCCGAATTGAGGACTTCAGACGCACAAACCATACTCCAATATAGGGCGAACCAACGAAGTAAAGAGAGTCTTCGTTACATAAGGAGAATCGAATTCCTTCGCTCAACTTTTAATGAATCCCAGCATGCCTCTGGCTTTGTTAACCATACAAGAGATATGTTCAGTGAACGAAAGTTTAGGACCAAGGCGGACACCCAAATCATCAACGATAGTAATTCTTTCCAATGAGCAGTCGTTAGGCATATAGGTTGCAAGCAGGGGAGTAACACGTGAAAATGTCATCAGTTTGCATTTTGAGCTGTTGAGATGTAAATCGTTAGCATGACACCATGCTTGGAAGTTATCAAGATCCGATTGTAGGTCTGATTGGCGAGAACTGTCCCTATACTGCAAGCAAAGTTTAACGTCATCAGCGTACATAAGTACTCTGGATTTGGTTAGAACCTGCGGCAGATCATTGATAAACAATGTAAATAGCATTGGTCCAAGGTGACTATCCTGTGGGACGCCGGATGTGACCCTTAGGCTTGGATAAAACGTTTCTGAACAGGACATTTTGGGTCCTGTCACTTAGATAACTCGAAATCCATTTAAAAAGATCACTAGGAAACCTCATTGAATAAAGTTTCCTAACCAGAAGAGAATGATTAACCGAGTCGAAAGCTTTACTAAAGTCCGTATAAATAACATAGGTTTGAAAGTTTTGTTGGAAGCCCCTAATAACAAAAGAGGTAAGTTCCATAAGATTGGTCGTGGTTGATCTTCGCCTCATAAAACCATGTTGACATTGAGAGATGACGGATCTGCATAGATGTTGCAGGTGAGGAGTGATTACATTCTCGAAAAGTTTGGGGATAGCCGCTAACTTAGAGATACCCCTATAGTTACTGGGATCCGATTTGCTACCTTTTTTGTGGAGAGGAATAACAATTGATTCCCTCCAAATAAGGGGAAATTCTGAGGATTCTAAAGATAAGGTAAACAATTTAAGAAGGGGGTTACACAGCGCCTCGGAGCAATACCTAAGCACAGAGCCCGGTATTCCATCGGGACCTGGTGAATAAACTGGCTTAACTCGTTGAAGATCGAGAATAAGTGAGCTTTCATTCAAAATAGGACTGAAAATTGAGGACGAACTGGGCAAAACTGGAGAAAATGTATGATCTGAAGATGTTGAGGGCGAATAAGTAGTTTTAAAAAACGCAGCGAAGAGATTGGCTATTGCTTGGTCAGAATTATCTGTGGTATTCCTAAATGACAGCGAGGGAGGGTATAGCGTGGGTTTACGTTTTGAGTTAACAGAGTTATAAAACTGTTTAGGGTCCTGCGTAAACTGGACCTACAACGAGTCAAATAATTTTTATAACACTAAGCGTTAAGCACGGTAAAGTTAGATCGAGCCCTACGATAAGATAAGAAGGCCGTTTTTGAACCAGTAAGTTTAAACTTATTATAAAGCTTAGATTTTACGTTTTTTAAACAGTCAGCTCTTTGTTAAACCAAAGTGGTTTGTTTGAGACAGACGGGAAGGTTTTAGGAACACATAAGTTGACAAATGAGTTCATGGCACTGTAAAAAATATCAACGGCGGATGCCATGTCCGAGCTCGTGTAAAGATTCGACCAATCAAATTCTGTTATTAAAGTGTTAAGCCTCTGATAGTCAGCCTTTCGGAAACAGCGGACTCTGTTTAATCTGCTACCAGATGTTGTTGCTAAAACTGCCCCAGTGTCGATAGTCACATCGAAAGTTGGATGATAAGGATCTTCAGGTTGCGTCATTGGAGGAACTCTAATTAGGTTTACACCTGCAGGATCAGAGACAAAGCATAGATCAAGTAAGCGATTTAAAGAATTAAAAATATGGTTAACTTGCGATAAGGAGCAGATTACATAAATGGAACTACCTGCAATAGATAGTTTTACACAGATAAATTCGATGTCCAAAAAGTGATTAGATACAAACTGTTCCGAGATGAGGCAAGAGTCAACGGCAATTAAAACTCCGCCACCACGCTGGAGAAGACGATCTGATCTGTAAATTGTATACTTACTTGGAAGAATTTCGGAGCAGAGGATCTCCGGCTTCAACCAGGTTTCAGTAAATACAATTACCTCGGATGATTCTCTCGATTCTCTCCTTTCGTAGCGGACGGTCGTGTTTTTGTTTTGCGCTCCGACTTTTGTGTTCATTGCGAATTTAAACCACCGGGGTTTC
>VNJN01005775.1:0-14921 GCA_008042485.1 Drosophila mayri | reverse complement strand
CTATGAGCTATATAAATCACATGTGGATAATATTGCCCGGATAAGCAATGAACTGGCTGACTCCCAGTCTATCTGTATCTTTGGCGATTTTAACCTTTCCTCGCGGGCTCTCTAGCTATGGTTCCAAGCAACCTGCATCAGCCACACGAAATTTTAGTGATCGACGATCTTTTTTGTTTGGGACTGATCCAGATTAACCATGTATATAATAGATTGAATAAGATTTTAGATTTAGTTTTCGTAAACCAGGACTTAAACTTAAATTTATTTCTTATTCTCTGCCATATTCTCTGTCTGAGTGTGATGTGCATCACCAGCCTTTGCTAATCTCATTATATACATACATATTTTCCCCTTATATGGCACTCTTTTTCTTCTCATATATTAATGCTAGTAATTTCAATTCGTAGTTTCAATTCGTAATGATATCTCTAATGTTAACTGGGTGGAGGTCCTGTCGCATGGTAATTTGGAGATCTGCTATGAGAACTTTCTGTCAACTCTTTCGCTCATCATTAGCAGGTATGCAAAGAATAGGGCTCATGGTTCTTACAGGCTGCCCTGGTACACTGCAAGGTTAAAAATAGAGAAGAATCTTAGAAATAAAGTCTATAAGTGTTTCGTTGAGCATGGTAATGCTGCGGATTGGGACAGATATAGGCAGCATAAGCGTGAGTTTGAATTTCTAAATAAATTAGTAGATGTGGAACGGAAACTCTTCAGTAACCCAAAATTCTTTTGGCTCTATGTTAATTCTAAAAAAACTACTTCCCATATCCCATCCCATATGGCTAATAATGGTTCAGTGGCATTTTGAGGTGGCTAATCTCTTTGCAGAATACTTTGAGGCAAACTTTGAGCCAACCTCTTCTTGCTATGATGTTGCATTGCTTAGTTCCGTGATCTCAGACATTAATAATGTTTTAATGTCTTCGAAAAGTTTACGGACCCCTATGCCAAGCTGAGTTTATTTTTTGCCTTTGTAATGTCAAAGTTGAAGTATGCATCGTTTATTTAGAACCCGGACTACACACGCAGGTCGCATTGAACGTGTCAAAAAAAAAAAAAATTCCCTCTCGTCCCTCAATTTCCTTGACCCTATTCCTTCCTGTCCCGCTAAATGTCGTCTTGTACATCTGTCGTCACTATGTGATATGAGGCATATAGCATCTATTTTGTTTGTCTTTGATTTGATTTCGGGTAAAATTGATTGTCCTGTCCTGTTGAGTCGTATAAACTTTTGTGTCCCCGGTAGGTGCCTGAGGAACCATGAGCTCTTTGCTGCTCCCACATGCAGAACTAACTACGCTCTAAATGAGCCTGTAATAAAAACTGTAATTCTCATAAATATAATTAACTCCAGCATGCCTCTGGACCCCACCTCCAATAGGAATAATATAAAGAAAACGCTGAAGGCTCATTTTGTATCATTGAGTAGTAATTAAGCTTTTATCCTAAGATTGTAGTAGCCAGTTAAGGTAATCCATTGGCGAATAAAAAAATAAAAAAATAAAAAGGCACATAAACCTATAAAGGGTTCATGTACTTTAAATTCACGCCTAAAGTGGTTAACTACTAAAGGGATAAAGTTTCTAGATGAAAGACCGGGAAGATGGAAATTGAGCTGGCCTAACACCACCCCGTGAATATGTTTATGGAGGAAGACAACGCCAAGTATCGTCCTACGGTTAGCTAAAGAAGGTAGGTTAAGTAGGAGGAGTCTACTAGAGTAAGACGGTAATCTAAGATTAGCATCCCAGGGTAGGCCGCGGAGGGCGAAAAGCAAAAACTTCTTCTGGACAGATTCAATGCGGCTACTATGGACTCCAAATTGAGTACTCCAGACACACGAATCGTACTTCAATATAGGGCGAACTAACGAAGTGAAGAGAGGCTTCGTTACATAAGGAGAATTAAATTCCTTCGACCACCTTTTAACGAATCCCAGAAAGCCTCTGGCTTTGTTAACCATACAAAAAATGTGTTCTGAGAACGAAAGTTAAGGACACCCAAATCATCAACAATAGAAATTCTTTCCAAAGAGCAATCGTTAAGCATATAAGTGGCAAACAGAGGAGTGACACGTGAAGATGTCATTGAGATGTAGATCGTTAGAATGACACTATGCTTGGAAGCTATCAAGATCCGATTGAAGCTCAGATTGGCAAGAGATGTCCCTATACTGCAGGCAAAGTTTAACGTCATCAGCATACATGAGTACTCTGGCAAATCATTGATAAACAATGTAAATAGCAGTGGTCCAAGGTGACTACCCTGTGGGACTTCAGATGTGACCCTTAGGCTATTGGATAGAACGTATCTGAACAGAACCTTCTAGAATCTAGATCACTAGAAAACCCCATTGAATCAAGTTCCCTAACCAGAAGAGAATGATTAACCGAGTCGAAAGCTTTACTAAAGTCCGTGTAAATTACATCGGTTCAAAAGTTTTGTTGGAATCCCCTAATAAGGAGAGAGATAAGTTCCAGAAGATTAGTCGTGGTTGATCTTGGCCTCATAAAACCATGCTGACATGGCGAGATGACGGATCTACACAGATGTTGCAAGTGATGAGTGATTACATTCTCGAAACGTTTAGGGATTGCCGATAGCTTAGAGATACCTCTAATATACCTGGTGAATAAACTTGCTTAATACGTTGAAGATCACGAATATGTAAGCTGTCGTTTAAAATAGGACTGAAGATTAAGAGGAACTGGGCATAACTAGAGAAAATGTATGATCTGAAGATGTTGAGGCCGAATATGTAGTTTTGACAAACTCAGCAAAGAGATTCGCTATTGCCTGATCAGAATTTACTGTAGTATTCTTAAATGACAGCGAGGGAACATATAACGTGGGTTTACGTTTAGAGTTAACAAAGTTATAAAACTGTTTCGGGTCCTGCCTGAACTAGACCTTGCAACGAGCCAAATAATTTGTATAACACTGATCATTGTCAAATGCCGTTTTAATTATTATTTTATCTTATTTGGTTATACATTTATGATTTTCGCTACGCTAAATGCCAAGGAGGCCCACTGTGCGTCGTCTGCGTAGGCTACTGCTTTAATACCTCCCATATTGAGCTCTTCCAATATGCTGTTCATGTTGATCAACTAAAGTAGAGGTGACACTACTCCGCTCTGAGGTGTGCCCCTTTTTACTGCTCGCGTGAGGTGAGTTCCACTCAGTTCAGAATGCTCACCCTGCTCGTCAGCATAACCCCAATTCACTAACGATATGGGGGGCTCAGGATGGAATTGGCGTTAACGTTGTTTAACGCACTTCGTATGTACTGGAAGGCGGCCATTATGTATTGTTTTATCGTAGTGCCTTATCGACGAAACACACTACGTCGTTCAGTGCTGTTTCTGTCGACCTGCGCTTTCAGTATGCATCCCGGATGTGGACTTCCAAAAGTCTATCTAGTGTCTTGAGGACGAAGGAGGTTAAGCTAAGCGGCCTGTAATCCTTTGATAGGATGTGATTCTACCAGGTTTCGGGATGAATACGACTTTCGGTTCCCTCTAATGGAGTGGAATATATATATATGTATATAGCTTTTAGCCATATACATATGCTGTCTTTGGCTGTTTGTAGTCTGGGTCCGGACTCTTGTATCTGTCAAAGGAATTAATTGCCCAACGGATTCTCTCAGTGGTAATAATATCTCTCGCTGATGTTCCACCTGAAGGGTTCTTCCCGCTACAGGTTTCCCGCTCTCTAGTAAGTTTGCTTGAAAGTGAGTGTCGAATAGTAGCTCCAGTGACTCCACCGTCGTTGTGGCAGTACCGTCCGCCCTGTTAATTAGGGTAGGACTTGTGTGTCCTTTGGCGAGAATCCTGCTTAGTCTCGCAGTATCTTTTACGCCTTCCAGCGACTTGCAGTAGCTCTGCCATGAGTCCTTTTTGGCCTCGTAAATCGCTTTTTTGTATGCCCTCTGCGCCTCCTTGTCTGGTTCCCATTCCTTGCTACCATAGCTAGTGTTGAAGGACCTTCGTGCCTTCTCCTGAGATCGTTGAGTTCTGTCTTTTCTTGGAAGGTATTTTTTAGTATGTTGGTAAGGTCCTCCACTTCCTTGTCGAGGGCCTTGGGAGAGAATTGTACTTGTATCCTCCTACTACCAACTTTTTATTGGCCAATTTCCCTGAATTTGCCCCAATCTGATTTGCGTGGGATTCTTTTCGGTACTTGTTTGTGTACCTTTACCGCTAGATCAAAACAAATTTACCTGTAGTCGGAGTAGGAGTGTTGTGTCTATACTCTCCCGTTCTCTACCTTGTAGATGCCTTGTTCGATTTGTAAGGTGATACATAGTATCCTTCCCAACCCTGGAAATTACTTGTGCTGGGAAAAATGAATGGCGTCCTACCTTTGTTACATATTGTAACGTTGCGAAAGATAATTTTATCGAAAAGTGACTCACCTCTTTCGTTTGTTTCAGAGCTTCCCCAGAGCGTGTGCCTTGCGTTTGCATCGCACCCTAGCACTAGGGTCGTTTAAGTATCTTCAGCCCTTTGCAGCAGTTTGACTACCGGCTCAGGCGGCGCCGGTTCGCCATGGGCGATGTATGCCGAAGCGATCAACACTCCGCTTCCATCCGCTGACACGAATCTGGCCACCGCTAGGTTAGGTGTGCTAAGATTGGAAAAGAGAAAAGTCAGTCTACAGTTCGAGTTAGTGCACAGTAGTGTGTATGTATGACTTCTTCGTCCCTGGTTCAAGGTTCCTGTATCAGGACGATGTCGATATCCCTCTCCTTCAGAAGGATCGTGAGATTAGCTGAAGCTTGCGAGCTGCGCTTCAGATTAATCTGCACTGTGCTCGACAGCGATTGTTTTGGGTGTTGTGCCAGGGGTCTTGTCGTCGATGACCATGTCATCCAAAAACTTGTTGGTGTCATCGACCTTGGAAGGCCTTTATCTTGGCCTTCCTGATGCCATACCGGACCTTGTAGTCATTTGCCTCTAGCTGCGGCAGGCAACGTTGGTTTATGAGAAGGAGGAAAGGATGGCTCGATTTCATCTCCTTCTCCGCCTTGAGGATGGCCCGTCCAGGTTCTGAGCCCTCAGAACCCTGCAATCACCCTTGCGTTGTCAGCTTGCCCCTTGGGTAACCAGATGCGAGCTCTGGGTCTCCTCGAGATCTCCCAGGCGTGGACTAGCCTAATCTTAAGGCCAGCTTAAGCGTCGCTAATCTTAGCCACGCATTCCGCCAGGAAGTTCCTGGAGCGCCCATCGTCGCACCTGATCACTCGGTGCCCCTTGACCACTTCCGAGGAGTCGAATGAGGGGCTAGGGCCGGCCGGCTTGTTAACCACTCTGTCGGTTACCATGTCAGCCATCTTGACCTCTTTCTCCTCCCACTTCTCCGACAGCAGGCGACGTCGTCGTGGTTCTCGTCCACCAGAGCCATAGCCAGACTGTCCCTGGCCACCTTTTTGAACTTCTTGGCCTTACTGACGAAACTGGTAGCTCTGGGCTTTCCCTGCGGATCCCTAGCCCTCATCGGTGCGCTCTCGCTCACGTTCTGCGAACGATTGTGCTTCGCCTGAGAGGGCTTGAATGCCTCCGGGTTCTAATTCCGCGATATCTGGGAGGACTTTTGCCTTATCCACTGCATCACGGGAGTCGGGGCTCTGCTGACCTTCGCTCGTCTTTGGCGGTGAGTCATTTTAACCATTTCAGTAGTGGTGCATAGCTGGGGCCCACTATAGTGCTCGGCTTGGGGAGTGCTGCGCGCTCCCCCTCGGATATCTACTGAGTCGCGATGTCTAGACCTGACACCGACAGCCCTTCTTCATCGGTCTCCGACTTCTGATGAATCTACAGCAACGCAACAAAACTGCTAGTCAATATACATCAGAGGTTGAGCAGATGAAAATACCTCTAGAAAGTACGTATATAACGGACGGCCTAACCCTTGAGTTAGCCAAAAGTTATTACATACAGTCTGCAGTTAAGGCAATAGCAAAGAATTGTGCAATTTATAAAGTAAAACTTATCATGCAGGCTAGCACCTTCAACACCATGAATGATGCCATATCCAATTTTTTTTTTATGCAGTCCGTCTGTCCGACTATACGCGAGCTAGACCCTTAGTTTTGAAGCTATCTGAATGAAACTTTGCAGTTAGTCTTCTTTATACTCTCACACCTACATATGCCGGATCGGACGACTATATCATATACCTGCCATAGGAACGATCGGAAAAGTTTTCGAAAAAAATTATAACTATGCCAGTTGTCAAGATAGTTGAACCAAACTTGATATTAGTATCAGAGAACTGCACAAATAACTCACACACCAAGTGCAATGGCCAAATATCGAGTGCCTCAGATACTCGATTGTATCCGCTACCGAGTATCTCAGACACTGCAGTGTTTTTGGTACTCGTAGAAAAACACTCGAGTATCTCAGACACACAATAATTTTTTTACTTGCCAGAAAGGGTGTAAGGGCTTGCATTGACTCAATCCTTCGGGTGATCGGACGCACACGCATCGATCGGTGGCAGCCTACGAAGGATGGGTGAAGAGGAATACGCAAAAAAGGTTCGTGTGCAGGTCATTTTTTTTTATTTTATTTTTTTTTTGTGCTTCTTCTTGGCGATTGAAGATTTCTTTAAAATGTTTGCTGGGTATAGGAAACAACGAAGAACGCGATGACGTCACACACACTTGAGTACTCGAGTATCTCGAAGATACTTGTGTGACTGTGACGTCATCCATGTGTGTTTTTACCACAACCCTTTTTTTCTATGGGTGTTTGTGGTTACTTCTTGCCTGCGCTTCGGATACATGTGCGTTCGGCACTCGCAGACAACGAGTACTGTATTGATTGGGTGTGCCTCACACCGAGTGCTTGCAGCACCCAAATCATTTGAGTGTTGCCTTTTTCTTTTACTCATTTTCTGAGTGGTGAGTGGCACTTGCACTAAAATTTTTTTGTGTATGATTCGAGTGCTAAAATATGGTACTCGTGCAGTTCTCTGATTAGTATGGCAGTCAGCCGATAGGGTACACAGGGGGACCAACGGATGGCTGTGTCATCTGCCGTAACTGTTTGCACCATCGGTAGTGCGACTATACTCTCCAAGCGAGGAGAAGCAGGTCCTTGGTCTGAGCCTAGTTGAGTTCCGACCGGGAACGCTGACCAGTGGTAGTCGGGCGGACCTGTGCATGTCTTTAAAGTGTCTCCCCCAAATTTAGGAGTGTTACGCGACCGATGCCCTCTTACTTCCAGGTTGGCAGCTGAGGGGTTAATCCAGCTGTGTTTATACGGAGCCTTCCTAGGGCCGGGCAAACCTAGGTCGTAAGATGCCTTACCGCAGCTTTAAGGCGAGGTTTCGACCTTCCTTCATGCCCCAACCCCCCTCTGGCCCACCGCGCTTGCCTCGTCGAGCAAAGCGGGCGATTATGTAATGAAATAAAAAAACAAACCCGAGCTTCGGAACTCAAGGGAGAGGATAAACACCAAAAAACGTCAGTGATGGACGAGGAGGAGACGATGAGGCTGAGTCTGGTCTCAAAGCCTCAACAGAAATCGGGGACCACCGAAGAAGGGACGTATGTGTCAGGTTTAGACACCGCGACCCAGTCGAAACCTGAGGGGAGAGCGAGCATTCGGCTTGGACTACAAAAGTGGGACCAAGACAGGCACCACTACAGAAATTAACAAGATGACCCACTAACAAAGACGGGGAAGGTCAGCAGAGCCCGACAGATTGCCGACCGGCCCGTCCCCTCCTTCGACTCCTCGGACGTGGTCAGGGGGCACCGGGTCATCAGCTGTGATAATGGGTTCTCCAGGAGCTTCCTGGCTAAGGTCAGCAACGCATTGGCAGGCCTTAAGATTAGGCTAGTCCACGCCAGGGAAATTCCCAGGAGGCCCAGAGCTCGCATCTGGTTACCAAAGGGGCAAACCGACCACAAAAGGGTGATCGCGGTTCTGAAGGCTCAGAACCCGGATGTCCATATGGCAGACTGGACCATCCTAAAAGCAGAGAAGGAAATGAAGACGAGCCAGCCATTCCTCCTGCTAATAAACCAGCGCTGTCTGCCACAGCTCGAAGCGAGCGACCATAAGATCCAATATGGCATCAGGAAGGCCAAGATCAAGGTCTTTATGGCCGAACCGGACGAGCTACTTGAGGAGGTCGATGACACCAACAAGTTGTTAGATGACATGGTCATTGGCGACAAAACCCCCGACACAACACCCAAAACAATCGATGTCGAACACAGTGCAAATTAACCTGAAGCGAAGCTCGCACTCTTCAGCTAATCTCACAATCCTTCTGAGGGAGAAGGATATCGACATCGGCCTGATATAGAAACCTTGGACCAGGGAAGAGCTAGTCGCTGGACTACGGATCCCCGGAAACACGGTACTGTGCACTAACTCGAATGGTATGTCGAGAGCATGCATAGTAATAAAAAACCACTTTAATGCCTTTCTCTCTTTCAATCTTAGCACACCTAACCTAGCAGTGGCCAGATTCGTATCAGCGGATGGAAGCGGAGTGTTGATCGCTTCGGCGTACATGGCCCATGGCGAACCGGCGCCACCTGAGCTGGTAGTCAAACTGCTGCAAAGGGCTGAAGATACTTAAACGACCCTAGTGGTAGGGTGCGACGCTAACGCAAGGCACACGCTCTGGGGAAGTTTGGAAACAAATGAAAGAGGTGAGTCCGTTTTTTGATAACATTATATGTCGTAACGTTACAATATGTAACAGAGGTAGAACGCCAACATTCATTTTTCCCAGCACAGGTAACTTTCAGGGTTGGGAAGAGGTGCTAGATATCACCTTACAAATTGAACAAGGCAATTACAAGGTAGAGAATTGGAAAGTGTCGACACATAGGTACATTTTCTTTGATATAACGGTACAAGTAAGCAGGTACCAAAGAGAAACGCACGCAAAGCTGATAAGGGCAAATTCGGGAAAATTGTCCACTCAAAAGTTGGTAGTAGGAGGATTAAAGTACAGTCCTCCCAAAGGCCCTCGACAATGAGGTGGAGGACCTTACCAACTTACTAAACAACGCCTTCCAAAAGACATATAAGGTTATATTCTCGAAAAAGAAGTATCCACCATGGTGGACGAAAGAAGTTAGCGATCTGTGCAGAAGGGCACGAAAGTTCTTCAACACTAGTTATGTTACCAAGGAATGGGAACCATACAAGGAGGCGCAAAGAGCATACAAAAAAGCGATTTACGAGGCCAAAAAGGACTCATGCCAGAGCTACTGCGAGTCACTGGAAGGCGTAAAAGACACTGCGAGGCTAAGCAAGACTCTCGCCAAAGATCTTACAAGCGCCACCTTAATTAACAGGGCGGGTGGTACGGCCACAAGGACAGTAGAGGAGTCACTGGAGCTACTAGTCGATACTCACTGTCCAAGAAGCTTACGAGAGAGATCGGAACCTGAAGCGGGAAGAACCTGGCAGGCAACATCAGCACCAACGGAAAACTCCGTTACCACCAAGAGAATCCGGTGGGCAATTGATTCCTTAGACAGATACAAAAGTCCGTGCCCAGACGGCATATAGCCGGCAATGCTACAAACAGCCAAGACAGCATCTGTAGATGGCTGGAAGCCATTTACAAGGCTTGCATTAGATTGACGGTTATTCCGCTCCAATAAAGGGAGGCGAAAGTCGTATTCATACCGAAACCAGGCAGAAAAGGTCATATTCTAGCAAAGGATTTCATGCCGATCAGCCTAACTTCCTTCGTCCTTAAGACACTAGAGAGACTCCTGGATGGTCACATCCGGGAGAAGCTGGAGAGACAGCTTTTCGGTGGTACAACAGGCATACCGGAAGGGCAGGTCGACAGAAACAGCACTACACGAAGCAGTAGGCTATATCGAGAAGACACTTAAATACAAACAATAAACAATGGCCGCCTGCCTGGACATAAAAGGTGCGTTCAACAACGTGAACGCCAACTCCATTCTGACCTCCCTCAACTCGTTAGGCATTGAGGAAGGCATCAGGAATTGGATTGGGGTTATGCTGACAAGTAGGATGATCACTGCCGAACTAAGGGGCACTCACCTCACGCGAGTAGTGAAGAGAGGCACACCTCAGGGCGAAGTACTGTCACCTCTACTTTGGCTGATCAACATGAACAGCATATTGGGAGAGCTCAATATGGGAGGTATTAAAGCAGTAGCCTACGCAGACGACGCACAGTCGCGCCATTGGCACATTTAGCGTTGCTAAAATCAAAAAAGTCATAGTCGCAAAAACGACTTAAACTATACTTAATCGATAGAAAATTTCACAATGATTCCAAATCCGTTGAGGAAACAATTTCGGTCCATTTTTGTAGAAATAGCTTCTAGCATTCCAAGTTGAAAAATATTTCCGTTTTTGCAACACACAAAAAAACAGGAGCAATTGGTTGATTTCAGGTAATATTACTCAGTTCCGTGTATCTTTTCTCAACCAGAATCCGTTTAGAAAGTCTGCATTGAGCTGCGACTCCACCTTTGGCAGCAACTTTAGTGAAACAACTCAAGGTAAAAAAAAAACGAAAAATGGGTAAAAATGCTTTAGAGATACCCGTAGCGTGAAAGAGAATTTGCAGCGTTAAAATGAATTGTTTAGCTTTGAATGATTTTAAGACCCAAACGGATGAGGAATCAAATGTTTATAGTCCAGAAATGCTTCAGCTATAAGAAATTTCCTCAATATAGGTTTAATGTTACTCAAAATGTTAGAAAAATGGACAAAAATAAAAAAATTGAAATTTAAAAAACAAATTTTTGTAAAATATTTGTAAAATGGCTCTACACAGCAGTGGTACGGCCAATTCTGACATACGGGGCCCTGGTATGGTGGCCAGCACTAACCAGAGCCTACAACATATCAAAACTCACAAGGATACTACGAGCAGCGTGTGCAGGAGCCACATCAGCGTTGCGCTCATGCCCCGCGGCTGCTCTTAATGCTATCCTCAACATAATGCCGATACAACTGTTCGTTAAGGACATTGCCGCGCCGAGTGCAGTAAGACTGAAAGCAACCGATTGCTGGAAGGAAAACTGCACAGGACACGGCAAGATACTCGAGAGCATGAAGCTACACTTCGAAAATGGTTTCACAACCTCGTATCCAACAAGGGAAGACTGGGACATGGGAAGAGTAACAGTGGAGGACAAGGTATCACTCTACAATGATGGCTCCAAGATGAGCTATGGTGTAGGGGCTGGGATCTACGCCGAGCGCTGGGGGATTGAGGAGACTTTCAGTCTCTCAGGGTCGGCTACGGTCTTTCAGGCTGAACTGCTCGCCATAAGGGAATCAGCCAGACTTTCAATAAGACGACGACTCAGCGATACCACCATACGGGTCTACTCGGACGGCCAGGCGGCTATCAAATCCCTAGCTTTCGTAAGAACGACATCACGACTTGTGGCCGAATGCAAGGAGGCCTTTAATAAACTTGCAGAGGACAACAAGGTACAAGTAACCTGGGTACCGGGACACAACGATATCCCAGGGAACGAAAAAGCTGACGAGCTACAAGGGCAGGCTCTGCAGAGCCCAGCACTGACGCAGAAATATCAATCGCCCTAAACTCAATCCAGACAAGGATACATGACCATTTCAAGCAAATAGCCAACAAGGAATGGTCGAGGAAAAACGCGTGCTGGAGATCAAGGAAATGTTGGCCGATTTTTGACAAAAATCGAACGAGAGAACTGTTATCCAATAGCAAAAAGGATATCAGCAGGATCACGGCAGTCGCCACAGGTCATTGGGCGATACGATCGCACGCAATGAAAATGGGACTGCCGCATAACGTGACCTGCAGAAGCTGCAAGCAAACAACGGAGCAAGAGACACCGGAACATTTGCTCTGCTTCTGCCCGACACTAAACTACAGAAAACTACGCCACTTCGGCACCCGGCAGTTGGAGTCACTGGACAGCTTAGGCGAGCTGAAGATATCAGCAATCCTAAGCTTCCTCACTGAATCGGGATGGTATTGAAACAACAGCGAAACGAAAACAGAGGGAGTGAATCAAAAAGGAGCCCAGCTCTAATTGGAGGCCCCAGGATGGGGTCTCATCACTTGTACCTACCTGATATTAGTATTATCTAGTACTATTTCAGAATTTCTGTTTGAATTTCATGAAAATCGGTCGACTTTATCCTATAGTTTCCAAAGGAACCATCAAGAAAATAAAAAAATCCATTACGTAGCCGTGTTTCAAACCATTTTCATCAAATTTGCGATTTGGCAACTAATTATTTTTACCGATTTTCGGTTTTAATTTTCCGACTTAAATTCTTCAAGGGTATACAATTTTTGGTGAGCCGAAGTAAGCTCATTTCTTTTTTATATTCATGCGAGTACCACGACCAACTCCCGCCCAACTGACCGTGTAATGTACGGCAAGAATCGCGTACTAGATAGACGGGAGAATTAAAAAATAGAATACGACGAGAAAAAAATTAGGATCTTCTACGGCCTAGAACTACAAGCAAGACCGCTTTTAGTTTCTGAAGTCTTTAAATGCCTTCAATACTACTAAAGAGGCGATAAAGATAAAGTCATCAGTCAGCCGTCAAAGCGTTCGGATGTGCTTTTATCGTAAAGTTTTGCGCCGAATGCAATACTGAAATCTCGGTAGGCCAGCTTCGTCTCACTGAGGCTGTTCGCTGCGCTTCTCTCTGCCGACGGGTGTACCATAGTGCGTGTGTCGATCTGCCCACTGAAGCTATCAAACTTTTACTTAACCCCAATATCTTGTGGCAGTGTGATGGCTGTGTCGTTGCGAATGACTCGCACTCAAAGATTGATGAACTTGATTCTAAAATTAAGTCTTTGGAGTGTTTGTTCCAGAGTCTTAATTCTAAATTTACTGAGACCTTTCCAAAATATGGTGAAGTGAATCTACAGAGCAGCAATGTCACTATCAGGCCTCGTGAACTGCGGCCCGCTGAGGAACCGGTGTCGCCTCAATCTTATGCCGCTGCGGCTTCCAGTTCGTTGGCCCAGAGCCAAGCTCAACTGCCAGCCTCTATTGCCCCCTCTGCTGGGGGGGGGGGATGACTTTGTTATGGTTCATAATCGCAAGAAGAAGAAGAAAAAATTGAACAACAAAAACAAGACCGTCGTGGGAGTTGCTCCTGCGTCAACTGATCTACATGTCCTCCAAAGTACCAAATACTTGCATGTCGGAAAGTTTTGTGCGGCTACAGATCCTGATGCGATATCTACCTATGTTTCCAACAAGCTACAGGTGAATGCTAAGACAGTCTCATGCTTCAAATTGATAAAAAGAGATGTGGATTTGGCTTCATTAAAATTTGTACATTTTAAGCTGGGTGTACCGGAGCAGTACTACGAAGCAGTCTTCAATAACAAATTTTGGCCATGCTCGGTTAAAGTCGCACCGCACCTACAACAACACCAGCCTGAGGTTGAGCTGTCCCTTTTGTGCGACGTTCGCTGCATGCGGAGCCCAGTCGCAGCTCTCTCAGATGGACAGTTGGCAATTATACATTCGCCCCCGCCCCCGCAAACTCTGCTACCGCTTCTTCAACATCTTCTTCGTGAGTTGCTGCGCTCGGCAGCTGATGGCCTGCATTATGCTGCTTCGGGCTCTGGTTCACCGTTGGATCTTCCATTTTTTTGGCGCTGCTTGCTCTGATGAGTGCTGGGCATTTATGCTGCCGCCACCGCCCCCGCTTCCACCGTCCCCGCATCTAAAACATCATCTTCGAGAGCTGCTTAGCTCAGCGTCCGCCGAGCTAATTTATGCAGCTTTGGCTTCTGGCTCGTCGTGGGATCGTCCACTTCGTGGTTTGCTGTGCATCGGTCGAACTGATGCTCTTAACTCTCTTAAGGATCTGCTAAATCCCCCGGTGCAGCACTCTGCCCGCTTGGCTTTCTTAAGTGCTATCTTATGCAATCGGCCGGTTGGTTTGTGCCCCCTGGATGCTGCTGATACCTCGTTCAAGGTCCGTGCCGCATCGTTGCTTAAGGCTGCCACTGGGTCGCTAGATTACGAGCAGCGGCCTGAAGCCCCCAATTCTGGATTGGTGACTCCGGCGGTACTTCAAGCTTCGGAACCTGTGCCGCACTCATCACCTGCTTATTGCGTTAGCCCCAGCAGGAAGATACTTTTTCAAAATATCTCTGGGATGTGGACAAAGTCGGAGGCTGTATACCTGGCGTCATCGCAATTGGAGTATGATGTCATTATATTAGTGGAAACGTGGCTCAATATAGATTTCTTCGATAATGAGTTTTTCGACCCAAATCTATACCAAGCCTTTTGCAAGGATCGTGATGCTGTAAAAGCTCAATGCTCCAGGGGAGGAGGCGTTCTTATTGCTGTCAAGCGTGGGCTTAGATGCGCGTCAGTCTGCCTTTGGAATGAGGACTCTATCTTGGACCATCTTCCTGGTGGTTTCTTATATACCGCCTTGCAGCATCTATGAGCTATATAAATCACATGTGGATAATATTGCCCGCATAAGCAATGAACTGGCTGACTCCCAGTCTATCTGTATCTTTGGCGATTTTAACCTTTCCTCGCGGGCTCTCTAGCAATGGTTCCCAGCAACCTGCATCAGCCACACGAAATTTTAGTCATCGATGATCTTTTTAGTTTGGGACTGATCCAGATTAACCATGTATTTAATAGACTGAATAAGATTTTAGATTTAGTTTTCGTAAATCAGGACTTAAACTTAAATTTATCTCTTAGCCATAATTCTCTGTCTGAGTGTGATGTGCATCACCAGCCTTTGCTAATCTCATTATATACATACATATTTTCCCCTTATATGGCACTCTTTTTCTTCTCATATATTAGTGCTAGTAATTTCAATTCGTAGTTTCAATTCGTAATGATATCTCTAATGTTAACTGGGTGGAGGTCCTGT
>VNJN01005766.1:0-11455 GCA_008042485.1 Drosophila mayri | reverse complement strand
ATCATCCCCAAGGCATATGCCATGTATGGGTTCATAAGGCGCAATGCTGCTCAGTTTACGGACCCCTATGCCAAGCTAAGTTTATTTTTTGCCTTTGTAAGGTCGAAGTTGGAGTATGCTTCCTTTATTTGGAACCCTGCAGGGACCACACACTCAGGTCGTATCGAACGTGTCCAAAAAAAATTCCTTTCTTTTGCCCTCTCTTCCCTCAATTTCCTTGACCCTATTCCCTCCTATCCTGCTAAATGTCGTCTTGTACATTTGTCGTCACTGTGTGATAGGAGGTACATAGCGTCTATTTTGTTTGTCTTTGATTTGATTTCTGGTAAAATTGATTGTCCTGTCCTGTTGAGTCGTATAAACTTTTGTGTCCCCGGTAGGTGCCTAAGGTACCATAAGCTCTTTGCTGTTCCTACATGCAGAACGAACTACGCTCTAAATGAGCCTACACTAAGAACTCTCATTCTTATAAATAGGATTAACTCCAGCATGCCTTTGGACCCCACCTCCAATAGGATTAATATTAAGAAGATGCTGAAGTTATATTTTGGATCATTGAGTAGTACTTAAGTTTAACCTTAAGATTGTAGTAGCCAGTTAAGGTAATCCGTTGGCGAATAAATGAATAAATAAATAAATAAACTACCTTCGCAAAGTTAGGAATGAATTTGTGATAAAACCCACATAATCCCAAAAATGATTTTATTTGTTTTGGAGTTTTTGGTAATTGAAAATTTGTAATTGCTTTAGTTTTGTTTGGGTTAGGTCGAATTCCGCTAGTAGTAACAACGTGTCCTACGTGTCCTGAGGCGTCTGCCTTCTTGGGGACCACCCAAATAGCTGAAGAATAGGGGGACATAGACTTTCGAATAAATTGTTTGTTTATCTGCTGGTCAACGCTCTGGGGGTATTTATATGGTTTACGATGAACTGAATCTTCATTTTGGGTTTGGATAGTATGCTTGATTGTACTAGTAAAAGTCAAATTCTCACCTTCTTTGTACTGAATGTCTCTATATTTGTATAGGACCGTCTTCAAGCATTCCACTTCCTCAACATTGAGATGTTCGAGTCTGAACTCGTTACTCTCGCGTAATTCGTTATTGATCGCGAAGTTAATTATTTTATCAGCAATAAATGGGGAATCAGATTGCATTGTACCTTCATCATCTGTATCTTAACTGGTTCTAGGAGTAAGGCACTTCGAAGGTGCGGTCTTTTCCGGTTTTTGGTTTGGTTTTGTATTAACCTTTTTGGGTTTTGGATTGAGGCACTTTACTGATGCGGCCTCATCCTTTTTCATTGGGTCAAGGCATCTGACTGACGCGGTCTTTTGTTCCTCGTACCTTAACTTATAAGTCTTTGAACCTAAAGTTACAGTCTCCTTCTCATAGTCAATCTTTGCTTTGGTATCTTTTAAATATTGACGACCTAATAGGAAATCATAGTTAGAAAAATTATGCACGTAGAATTTTTGTTTGGACGGACATGTACCACTGGGCTTGATTAGTATGCTCTTGTTCAATTTTATTGGGCCCTTAATTGTGGATACTGTGAGGGTTTCTTCTATTTCTTTCAAATTTGCACAATTTTACCTAATGATATTGATGGACGACCTTATGTCGATCATACTTTTGTTAAGATTGTTCTCATAATTAATGTTTAAATATGGACAAACTCTTCCTCTTCTCCCGTGTTCGAGATTTCCGAGACAATTTGATGAAAATTTACGTATACATCCATTCTGCTCTGTCCGCTATTGCTTTCCCTTTGTCTCTTTACGGGACTATTGCTAGTTGGGTTATGCGAAGTAGATGGTTAGTTATTCATGGGGTTATTTTGCCTACCTTGGTTTAAACTGTTTCTAAAGTTGTTAAATGTTTGTGGGTCAACAACGGCAGGGTTATTTGAATTATGATTCTGGGTATTTCTATTCGATTTATTACCTTGATAATTATTTTTAGTGGTTGAAGAATAGTCAGCACTTGTATTATGTCTGTTATTGTAATACATTTGCTTGTTACTTTGGTTTTTGTTTCCTTTGCTCTTGCGATCGTGAGTTTTTGGTAAAAAAAAGTCTTCAGGATTAGCATCATAAAGACATTCTATGGTAGCTTGTTTTAATTTTGGGATTGAATCAATTTCCTTACGATCCAACGACATGTACATTCTATCGGGTAATTTTTCTATTAATGGTGGACTTGATAGTCCTTTTTAACATTTCGGAATAATTACTTTTATTTACCGGGTCACTTTCTAGTTCTAACTTATCAAAAATATTACGATGTTGAGCTTACAGCGAAAGGACATAGTGTGATATAGGGCCTGTTATCCTTAAACGATGTTGATAAAGCATCTCGGATTTCTCTCCAGGTTGTTGCTCCTGTTTGAGTAACAGCCTCCAGTGCAGTGTCGACTATCACTCTCTTGATAGCGGCGTAAATTGTGTGGGCTTGACGAGCATCATGTGTAGGTTAAGGTCGACCTGGCTGATAAACACCGATAGCTTTCCTGGAGTGCCATCGTAGTAATGCAGCTCTTTAATTTGAGCCACCAACTGATTCAAATGAAGCTCGGAGAGTTGCGCTGCTACTGCCATTTTTTAATGTTTGTTAGTCTTGGTTTCAATCGATGTTTGCAGAATTAAAAATTCGAATTTGAACTTTGTTCCGACCGCACGGGATTTTTCGGTTTTGAATACTACACGCACGTAGATTCTTTTGCGGATCAAACTTTGAATCACTGTTTTAATTCGCTGGTCTGGATAGCTAGTTGTATAGCGTATCCTTAAATTTGACCAGTACCGTACTAAAAGGCCTCTTTTTAATTTTGATCCTACCGGCTGCGCCAATTAAATACTCGGATAATTCGTAAGTTAAAAAAATAGATTTTATTTTTATTTAACAGAATTAATATAAGATTTTTTATTGAAGAACACCGACCGATTAATTTCGTGTCTCAAACTGAACTTAACTTATTGTACTCCAAGCGTCGGTCTTGAGCTTTTGTAGATCTTGGGTGAATCTCGAAGATTCTGAGAGAGAACTTATTTATAGATTATGATGGATTTCATTGACTCTTCGATTTCTCTTGAATTCAATTGCTCTTTTGATAATTCTGTTTACGAGTTAGCGAGTCCAATATATAAGGTGTGAAAATGGGGCAGAATGTTTAAATGAAATGGGGCTGGATGTTTAGACAATAAAAGTTGTTTAGTCTACTGCTGGTTTTCTTATCATTCCATAATGATTCATAGTGTTAGGGTAGCATGGGGTGTATGTGTTATGTGTCTGTACAATTGTAGGGTAGCAAAGGGCATGATGATTATACTAATCACATGTAATTAAGTAGGCATGTACTAAGTCTGTGAGACTGTGGATATGTCACTATATATATGTATATATATTTTTTTTTGTTTTCCTATAAATCGAATTAAGTACAGTAGTATTTAATACTACAAGCAAAAAATTATACTAAATTTTTTTTTTAATTAAAAAAAATTTTTTATGCTTTCATCTTTACCCACTGAGGTACCGGCTTTGCTTTTGTATTGAGTGAAATATGCATTATATGTAAATTTGTCTCCGTTTTTAAGTCTTCTTAATATCTTTGTTTCATATAATTTGTGACGCATCCCGCGCAAATAATAGGGAGATTTGAATTGAATGCGCGCGCGCGCCAAGAAAGGGCCACACCAACGGCCAGGGGCACACTGGACGGAAAAGAAGAGGAAGCAGCCGATCGCGGCGAGCACACTGGAACACGCCAGGCCCTATATAAGGCGGACCGCTGGCTATAGGAAGTCACTTAGCTGCCGACGGCGATCGGGAGCGGTAAGTCTCTAGCAGCACACTCCTCGTAGTCAGCAGCCAAAGTCACTTTTTGGGCGACCCGAATCTTTGGATTTGGGTTGCAATATATTGTCGAAAGACTTGAGAGTCGCGACATCTAATTCGGTTTGGCGAATTCTCTCCCTCTGATGACTTACGAGTCCCCCCGCTCTCTCTCGGAAGACTTACTGGTCCGCCCAGTAGACTGTCGAGTCCGCCCTCTCTCTCTCTCTCGCAAACCGCAGACTTTCGAGTCCGCCGCGTCTCTCTCTCGCTGAAGACTTTTCGAGTCCAACCATTCTCTCTCGCTGAAGACTTTCGAGTCCAACCATTCGCTCTCGCGGAAGACTTTCGAGTCTAGCCATTCTCTCCGGTGCACCGAAGACTTTCGAGTCTGCCGAATCTCTCTCTGAAGACTTTCGAGTCCCCGCGAACTGTACACTTACGAGTCCGCCTCTCTCTGAAGACTTCTGAGCTCACCCGCGAACCGCCGTCACCGAGACGAAGACGACAAAGACGGATTTTTTGCGTTTCGTTAAGCATATAAGTGGCACGTGAAATATCATTAGTTTGCATTTAGAGCTGTTGAGATGTAAGTCGTTAGCATGACACCATGCTTGGAAGTTATCAAGATCCGATTGTAGGTCTGATTGGCGAAAACTGTCCCTATACTGCAAGTAAAGTTTAACGTCATCAGCGTACATGAGTACTCTGGATTTGGTTAGAACCTGCGGCAAATCATTGATAAACAATGTGAATAGCAGTGGTCCAAGGTGGCTACCCTGTGGGACGCCAGATGTGACCTTGAGGCTATTGGATAGAACGTTTCTGAACAGGACCTTTTGGGTCCTGTCACTTAGATAACTCGAAATCCATTTAAGAAGATCACTAGGAAACCCCATTGAATCAAGTTTCCTAACCAGAAGAGAATGATTGACCGAGTCGAAAGCTTTACTAAAGTCCGTGTAAATAACATCGGTTTGAAAGTTTTGTTGGAAGCCCCTAATAACAAAAGAGGTAAGTTTCAGAAGATTGGTCGTGGTTGATCTTCGCCTCATAAAACCATGTTGACATGGAGAGAAGACGGATCTGCATAGATGCTGAAGGTGCGGAGTGATTACATTCTCGAAAAGTTTGGGGATAGCCGATAACTTAGAAATACCCCTATAGTTACTGGCATCCGATTTGCTACCATTTTTGTGGAGAGGAATAACAAATGATTCCCTCCAAATAAGGGGAAATTCTGAGGATTCTAAAGATAAGGTAAACAATTTAAGAAGCGGGTTACACAGCGCCTCGGAGCAATACCTTTGCACAGAGCCCGGTATTCCATCGGGACCTGGTGAATATACTGGCTTAAAACGTTGAAGATCGTGAATAAGTGAGCTTTCGTTTAAAAGAGGACTGAAAATTAAGGACGAACTGGGCAAAACTGGAGAAAATGTATGATCTGAAGATGTTAAGGGCGAATATGTAGTTTTAAAAAACTCAGCGAAAAGATTGGCTATTGCTTGGTCAGAATTTACTGAAGTATTCCTAAGTGACAGCGAGGGAGGTTATAGCGTGGGTTTACGTTTAGAGTTAACAAAGTTATAAAACTGTTTAGGGTCCTGCGTAAACTGGACCTTACAACGAGTCAAATAATTTTTATAACACTGAGCGTTAAGCACGGTAAAGTTAGATCGAGCACTAAGATAAAATGAGAAAGCCGTTTTTGAACCAGTAAGTTTAAACTTATTATAAAGCCTAGATTTTACGTTTTTTAAACGAGTCGGCTCTTTCTTAAACCAAAGTGTTTTTTTTGAGACAGACGGGTAGGTTTTAGGAACACATAAGTGGAAAAATGAGTTCATGGCACTGTAAAAAATATCAACGGCGGATGCCATGTCCGAGCTCGTGTAAAGATTCGACCAATCAAATTCTGTTATTAAAGTGTTTAGCCTCTGATAGTCAGCCTTTCGGAAACAGCGGACTCTGTTTAATCTACTACCAGATGTTGTTGCTAAAGCTGCCCCAGTGTCGATAGTCACATCGAAAGTTGGATGATAAGGATCTTCAGGTTGCGTCATTGGAGGAACTCTAATTAGGTTTACACCTGCAGGATCAGAGGCAAAGCATAGATCGAGTAAGCGATTTAAAGAATTAAAAATATGGTTAACTTGCGATAAGGATAAATCTAGCAAGCCATTTATGAGGTCATGCTGTGCCGCAGTGTGAAGAACATTAGACACACCATCAGAAGACCAGTGAGCTCCAGGTATGTTGAAGTCACCCAAAGCCAGTAATTGGTCCCTGTCAGAAAGCCGATTGGAAACGGTCTGAATTGCCGCAAGGTGTTTCCAGTAAATTGGCTCTTCCCAAGATAGGGGGATGTAAGATCAGGTTACATAAATGGAACTACCTGTAAAATATAGTTTTACACAGATAAATTCGATATTCAAAAAGTCATTAGATACAAACTGTTCCGAGATGAGGCAATAGTCAACGGCAATTAAAACTCCACCTCCACGCTGGAGAAGACGATCTAATCTGTAAATTGTATACTTACTTGGAAGAATTTCGGAGCAGAGGATCTCCGGCTTCAACCAGGTTTCAGTAAATACAATTACCTGGGATGCAAAGGAAAGGCTATCAGAATATAATCTAGAAAGCTTACTGCGTAAGCCCCTAGTATTCTGATAGGAAAGTTGTAGGGAAGAGGTTAGTTTTTTGGGACAGAAGGTACAGCTGTGGACACTGAGGACTAAGACGGCCTGGGCAGTTGAATCCCGGCAGGCCGATTTCTCTTATTTCGTGCCTCATACTCCTTTACTACAACGTACTCGGGCCAGAAGTCACCCGAGCAAATAGTGCCAAAGAGTTGGGATGAGACATTTATCTTGAAAGATGAAATGTCTCTGGCATACGAAAATTTGAATTTTTTCCACCTTGGGTTTTGCCTTGAATATAGGCTAGAACATCTTCAGATGCGAGATCAGGGGCAAGCCTCGAAAGAAATATAGTTTTCGAAGGTGGGACTGCTGTGAGAGGCTTGCGTAACGAATTGTTACCAACCGCGGCCGGTATTCCGGGCAATGTTGGACACTGGTCGGTTTTTCTATGGGGTTTTGCGAAGCCAAATAATTGGACTTTGGTCGTTCCTGATCTCAGAACCATTGGAACGGGGACCAGGGGCTGCGGCGACGGGGAGTAGCAGGAAATTGGTTGCTGTGTCTCACACAGTTGCAGCCGACTAGCAGCAGATTTTTTGCGTTTCGGCGACTCATTTAAAAGCTTCATACTATTAAATTGAGCGTCTAGCGCGGAGAACAGATCATTCGCTTTGCGAAAAGTGGTCATTATCTCAGAAAATCCGCTCCTGGTCTGACGCGCGAAGAATGATATTTCCTTCTCAACCGGTCGACGGGACTCACAGCAATAACGCAGGCCCTTTTTGCTGGACACTACGTCAGCCATTCGACCTGTCGTCTCGATGCACTTAGCGTGCACAACTGCCTCGCAAAGCCAGCAATGGAAACAGGGCTGTTCTGCCAAAACATTTTTTTGGCAAATTTTATAACACAGACAATATTCTGGGACACGTTCATCAATCCTAGACCTCTGTGCACACTATCAATACCAAAAAAAAAAAGAGAAGGAGATAGAAAAAGAGCGTAAGAGCTAGAATTTGAGCAGCAGAAATCACAAGAGCGATGAGAGCTATGAACAGCTTAGATGCAGCTTATAGCAAACGGCACTTGACCAGGGGAGAGAGAAAATAAAAATGGAGGAAAAAATTAGATAAGATTACCGTCTTAGCACAAAACTAAAAAGTGATTATTAATGCAAATTAATTACACAGAAAAGTGCATGCACGCGCAGCACGACGGTATATTATTATTGATATTAGGTGATAAATTATAGGAAACCCCGGTGGTTTAAATTCAAAATGAACACAAAAGCCGGAGCGCAAAACAAAAACACGACCATCCGCTACGAAGAGAAAGATCGAACATCACACAAACAGTGACGATCCAAAGTCAATAAAAGAGTTGTATTTCACAACAATCGAGTCTCTAGCATCATTAAAGGGACTAGGCATTGATATATCCAACTGGGATACAATCATAATTGCCATCATCAAGCAAAAACTGGATCTTGCAAATAGAGCCCTCTACGAACAATCGTTAGACGGATCACGAAAACTCCAATGTCTCGATACAATGTTAAGCTTCCTGGACCAACGAAGCCGAGTACTTGGAACAGGGAAACGCAATCAACAACCGAGAAAGGAGCAGAAGAGCCCATCATGCACTTCTGTCAGCGCTGGAAGGCAACCAAATTGTCCTTTCTGCAAACGGACTCATTGGCTATACCATAGCCGAACGAGTCAATTGGGTTCAAAAACAAAAATTGTGTGTTAACTGTTTTAGCAGTGACCACAGGGCAAAGGATTGCCGAGGCCGTACGTGTTTTAAATGCGATAAAAAACACCATACATTGCTGCACTTGGAGGCTACGTCAGGTGCGGCAACAGAGCCACAATCACCTTCTGTAGGTGCAGCAAGTAACAAAAGTTACAGTTTGCTGGCCGCAGTCAAGGTATTGGTCAAAGCAAGCAATGGTCAGATGGCCACATTTCGAGCCTTGCTAGACTCAGGATCACAAATTAATCTGATCTCTGAACGAATAGCCTCCAAGCTGTCATTAAAGCTTCACGGTGCATCACTGCGCATCGAGGGCATTATAGGCGACCCAAAAACCAGTCGAGTTAGAGCAAACGTTCTCATGAAGTCGATGCATAATGACTTTGCTCAACAAGTAGAAGCTTTTGTGCTGCCGCATATCATAGCTGATTAACCAGCTCATGAATTAATTGCCTCGCAGCTACGAGTCCCAAACAACGTCACCCTGGCTGATCCAAACTTTGACAAACCAGGAAAAATTTACATGCTTATCGGCGCAGAGCATTATTATTCTTTGCTTCTACCAAATCAGATGCTGATGAAGCCAGAAGGCCCAATTCTTCAAAATACAAAGCTTGGATGGATTGTGGCCGGGAAAATTCCTGCTGAGCACGACTCAGCGGCACTTTGTGCAGCGGCAACCACAGAAGAGGAGGTGGAACGCTACGAGAGCGGTTTTAGACACTAGAAAATCTAGACACCAAAGAAAAGGCTCGATCTCCAATAGAAGCTCATTGCGAATCTCACTTCCTAGCGAATCTACATGTTGCAATAGATGGAAAGTTCATTGTTAAACTTCCATTTTCTGAAGGAACTTCAGCCCTGGGGGCATCTCAAAAAACAGCAACCAACAGGTTTTTGGCATTAGAGCGACGAACGCCACCAGAAGTCTGGAAAGGATATGTAGATTTCATGGAAGAATATGAGCGTCTTGGGCACATGAAACTGGTACATCCCACATACATACCGTCGGATCACTACTTCATTCCACATCACTGTGTATTGAAGCCCGAAAGCAGTACCACAAAACTGCGGGTAGTTTTTGATGCGTCCTGTAAAACGACAAGCAATAAATCATTAAATGATATATTGTACGCTGAACCCACTGTGCAGAGCGAATTGTTGCAATCTTACTACGTTTCCGCACTCACAGGTATGTGTTTACTGCAGATATAGAAAAGATGTAACGGCAGGTGTGGATGCACCCCGATCACCAGTTCCATCTATTAATCGTATGGCGAAAGAAACCATCAGACGATCTAAAGTTTTATAGACTTAAAACTGGCTACTAAATGCTTGGATTATCTGTCCGAGAAGGCCAAGAATCATCTACCGCTTGGATCGTCCGTACTCAAACATGATTTTTACGTGGATGACTGTCTCACAGGAGCAGACAGCATCCCAGAGGCCGTACAAATTCAACAAGAATTAAATAAAATACTGTTGCCTTCCGGATTCAAGCTCCTAAAATGGTGCTCCAATAACTCAGAGTTATTAAGATAAATTCCCAAAGAGGATATCGTCTCTAACGTCAAGTTAGACGAACCACTCCAACAATGTAGTGTTAAGACGCTGGGTTTGCTTTGGATGCCACAAAAGGATCAATTATGTGGACGATCTCAAAAAAGCGAAGCGTCAACCATCACCAAACGAGTGGTCTGTTCGGAATCATCGCAAATATTCGATCCACTAGGGTTATTTGCCCCCGTGGTGGTCAAAGCAAAGATGTTCATGCAGACCCTGTGGGAATTAAAGATGAGCTGGGACGACGAGCTTCCTCAACACCTTCAGGTGTATTGGAAAAAGTATCGCGCTGATTTACAAGCGCTAAACAACATGCAAGTTCCAAGACACATATTCGAAGGGCGGATGGCTGTGACACAAGAATAACACACGTTTGTCGACGCTTCAGAACGAGCATATGGAGGAGTAGTGTATGTGCGAGCCACATACAAAAATAATCAAGTGTCCGTCCGTTTGCTGTGCTCAAAATCAAGAGTTGCGCCGACAGCTAAGGAAACGTTACCGCGGCTAGAGTTATGTGCTGCAGTGTTAGGAGCCGAGTTGACCCATAGAGTCAGAAAAGATTTGCGCATGTCTGAGAACAAGGCATCTGGGTACTTCTGGACTGATTCAATTGTAGTCCGGTCCTGAATAAAAGCATCCGCAGCATCATACCACACGTTTGTGGCCAATCGGATCGCTAAAATCCAGTCGGTGTCGCATCAATCTCAGTGGCGACATGTGTCATCCGCGAATAACCCAGCTGATGTCCTATCAAGAGGGATTGCGTCAAGCAGATCACCAGAGCACAGCCTCTAGCTATTCGGACCTCTATTCCTACACGGTTCCCGAGACAAATGGTCCAAAGTACCGAGCATCGATCCCAGCGATTTAAAACGACGCGTGAAGCAGGTGAGCTTGCCACCATGTCAAGATCAACTGGGAAGCGATCTATACAGTTGCAATCACAGCAACTCCTTTCACAAGTTGCAACGCATTGTAGCTTACATACTGCGCTTTTGTCACAAGCAGAATCGATCTCCTACAACTACTCTAAGTGTAGGTGAACTATCTTATGCTAGGACACTCATCTTAAGCACTTTTCAAAAAATTGAATTCAGTGCTGAGTATAAACAACTGCGCATCCACAGGACAGTGGACAAGAGAAGTTCAATTGTCTCGCTGTCTCAAATAATCGGATATGACGGATTCATCGGAGTCGAAGGGAGGTTGGAAGAATATATGCAATGATCCAATTGTGAAGATGTTGCTACGAGAGATGCATGAAGAGAACATGCATTGCGGGGCGCAATCGTTGAGAGCCATAGCCAGACAACAATACTGGATTCTGAATGAAAAAACAATGGCCAGAAGCATCATACACAGTTGTGTCAGATGCACAAGGGCACGACCCAAATTGATGCAACAAATCATGGGTAATTTGCCTGCGGATCGAGTAACACAGGCTCGTCCATTCTCCAACTCTGGAGTCGACTACTGCGGTCCCTTTTGGATTCACCATAAAATCCGTGGAAAAAGACCAGATAAGGTGTACATTGCAGTATTCTGCTGTTTTGCCACTAAAGAAGTACATCTTGAATTGGTAAGCGACCTGACAACAGACGCTTTCCTAGCCGCTCTTCGGCGGTTCTTGGGTCGACGTGGAAAGTGTCAGAC
>VNJN01005759.1:0-23390 GCA_008042485.1 Drosophila mayri | reverse complement strand
TACTTCATACTTCATACTTCATACTTCATACTTCATACTTCATACTTCATACTTCATACTTCATACTTCATACTTCATACTTCATACTTCATACTTCATACTTCATACTTCATACTTCATACTTCATACTTCATACTTCATACTTCATACTTCATACCGCCGCCACCATGTAAATATTTGTATACACCCGTGTAAATAGTAGGTTAAGTTTAGAAATAAGATGTAAACACTAGTTAGAGATTAGGGACATAGGCGTTAGGAATCATAGTGCCAGGCCCGCACCCCGGCCACACCATGACTGACGTCTGCAGCAACATTATCGGCAACATCGGCCGCAACATCTTCGGGAACATCGGCCAGGGAACGGGACGAAACGGCGGTACCACATCTAAAGGACCGGAACGCGAGATCCGCCAATCAGCAGTCGGCAGAAGAGGCCAGAGAGCACGATCAGGACAGAGGCTCACGGCGTAGGCGCCAGCAGCGCACAGGAATGCGAAATGGAATTTGCATCGGCCACCTTCCCGCTCAAGAGGGAGCGAGAAGGAAAACCCGGAATGCTGAGAATGCAGAACGGAAATGAGATTAAGATCACTCGTAAATTAGCCAGTGAAAGCCCAAGTTTAAAAGTGACAAGCCCGTTTCATTGACGACCGATATACATTTTGCAAAACGACCAAGGACCCCGAAAACAAGGACAACGAGGACCCTGAGATCGAGAGGACAACGAAGCTGCGGACATATCTCACCCTCTTATTGATATTCTTTTGGTGAGCGAGGCGAGTCCGCCACAGCTTAATTTTCTTGCATTTAAACTACATTCGTTGGGGTATATGCCCCAGCAGAATAGAATAGAAATAAACAACAAATACACTTAAGAGAACTCTAGAACGAAAGACAACGTTAATATGAAATAAAAGACAAGCCATGAATACACTGAACACCGATCACATCATTTTCCTATCCCTATTAGCGATCCATATCACCCGCTGTACGCCCCCTCTCCACCTCGGATTCCGTTGGGTAATTCCAGGCATCGATTTTGGCAAGACGGGGACAGGAGCGCCACGTTCCTGGGATTAATTCCGGGCGTGGGCGACGGCTGCTGGACCATTCCCAGCCGTCTGTCCAGCCTCAAGGCGCGCCTCAGGGATTAGCCCAGGCGCCACGAGTCACGGGGGCATATTTTAGGAAGGCAACGGCCCGCCGCTGGGACACCACGGTGGAGGCGCCGGGCCGCAGCGGATTGGGCACGCCAGCGCCGTGGTTTTAGGTTTGTGTTCCGGGCGCGGGAGCGGGCTGCTGGGTAATCCAGTGTTGTAAACCAGTGTTGTGGCGTTAAAATCAATTTGGAGGAAATACTGATTGCAATTAATTACATAAATTACAGAAATAAACACTTAGAGGAAACGGGAGTCCATCAGAATGGAAGTAACACGGGAGTGAGCCATGTGCACGGATACGATAGAGCTAAGCGCATAAAAGTTAAGGGGGAGCAGGGTATCACGGGGCAAGGAAAAAAGTAGGGGCATCTGAAGGTCAATAGGAGGGAAATGCCGGAAGAAGGACCGATGGAACGGGCGCCAGTGAGTGTGTTCTAGGCAATCAAGGTAATAGACTTAGAAATAATGCCAAAATATGAGGGAGGTGCGGGAAAATTGGACGGGTTCGTAGGAGCAGTCGAGCAGGCCCTGGTCCTCATCAAGGGCGAAGAGATGTCGAAAATAAGAGTGGTTGCTCTTAGGGCGATCAGGAGCAAGATTGTGGGGGCACCAGATAAAGTTCTCGATTTGGATGAGGCAGAATTTAATTGGGATCAGATAAAGAAGATATTGAATACCCATTTTAAGGATAAGATATCCGAGCTGAATTTAATAATGGAACTGACGCACATTGGGTAAAATAGGTTGGATTTGGATACCTTGTATACGAAGGTCATGACGTTGAAGAATACGTTGGTAAGCCTGTTTGAGGTCAGTGAACCAGGGATACTGTTGAGAGGGGAGAAAGTCAAGTGGTACGAGGAGATGGCGCTGAATGCGTTTGTGTTGGCCTAAATAGGACCTATAGGGGTGAAAATCAGGAACATGGGGGTGCCGATGAATGAAATAGCGTGCAAGGAAAAGAATTTGGGCACGTTGGAGGAGACAGAACGGATACAGAAGGTCAGGGCCCAAACAGGATTAAGGACAAAGGAAGTAGGGGGAGGCCAGAGCAGGGCCTGGGGAAACGGGAGGACCCGAGGGGGAAATCACCGATGGGTGCTTGGCCGTAGTACGGATGGGCAGGCGGTAGCCAGGCACAGTTTTCGATACTGTTTGATATGGGAGGATGGCCAGGATTTGGGTTTCCAAACCCGATGGAAGGAAATCCATTCCGGTCGGAGGGGTATCAGAGCTACCAGAATAATAGCAGTAGGGGGAATAACGGGCAGAGCAATCAGAATGGGAAGTGGAGCAACCACGGCTACAATATCTACAAGGCCAGGGAAGGACAATTAGCGGTGCAGGCATATAATGACGCAGGGGGAAGCGGGCAGTCCAGGATGTCAAGTAATTCGAACTATTCGGGACCGTCGTTTAATTCCAACAACTCAGGACGGTCGTTTAATTCTAACAATTCAGGAGAGTCGTACAATTCCAACAACTCAGGACGATCGGGTATTTCTAGCAATTCGGGGCAGTCGCATAAATTCAACTACTCGGGACAATCGAATAAGTCAGGTAGTTCAAAGAGGTCGTATGGTTCAGGCGATGGGGGGAATCACGTGGCAAGTAGTGGCCAGTTGCACAACATCCAGGAAGAGGATGCATATTTTTCGATGGTCGCCTCGAACAACCAAAAGGATATCTAGGGGTAAGAAGGAGTCACTCAACCCTGCAGTACATAAGGATTAAGATCGCTCCCAGCAAAGTAATAAAAATATTGATCGACACAGGATCCACCTTCTCGTTTATATGGATATGTTGCAACAACTAAGGGCCATAGTTGATATCCAGGAAAGATGTTTTCGCACAGCAAGGGCGGAGCTGAGAATTAATTTTGAAAATAAAGATCCACACGATTGAAGCGGGGTCAAAACGGGTTATTCCCGTGCCAGTCCGCGCAACGGACGGGGACTTCTTGTTACGGCAAACGAGAGTAAAGGAGGACATGATCATTTTGGGGGGCATCTACAGGGCAGTGGCCGGACGAAGTTTGGTGGAGGTAGTAAATTATGCGGAAGTGGACCAGGATTTTTTTTTGAAGAACCGCCAAAAGCGACCGAAATTTAAGTTAAGCAGCATTTTTTTTAACTCAACGACATAGAGAAGACAGGAAACAAGGGAAAAGCGTACCGCTCCACAGAATTAGGACAGAGCATTTGAACAGCGAGGAGCTTAAGGAACTTCAGACGATATTGAGGAAATACCCGAAGGTATTTCACAAGGAGGGGGACCACTTGTCATTTGCCAACGCGGTCAAGCATCAGGTGAGAACTGGGGACGACATACCGGTGTACGCTAGACCATACAGGTACGCGTTATGGGAGAGCCAGGAAGTGAGGTGGGAAATGGACAAAATTCTGGAACAGAAGATTATCAGGCACAGCCACTCTCCATGGAGCGCACCGGTGTTGTTGGTTCCCAAGAAAAAGGATGCGTTAGGAGAAAGGAAGTGGAGAATGGAAGTGGACTACGGGAAGTTGAATGAGAAGGTGGTTAAGGATAGGTACCCGCTTCCGATAATCAGTGATATGTTGGAAAATTTGGTTAGGGCGAAGTACTTCACGATCCGGGATATGGCGAGTGGATATCACTAAATTGAGGTTCGGGCGGAAGACGTCCCAAAGACAGCGTTCTGGGCGGAGGGGGGACATTTCGAGTACGTTCGAATGCCGTTTGGACTTAACAATGCTCGAGCAACCTTCCAGAGATTATTGAAAAATATGTTCGGCGAATTGCTGGGAAAATGCTGTCTCATATATATGGCTGACATTATGGTGTTCCCAGCTTCATTGCAGGAGCACATCACTTGGGGAAAGTTTTTCAGAAGTTGAAGGAGGCAAATTTTAAGTTACAACTGGACAAGATGGAATTTTAAAGGAAAGGAGTGGAATACTTGGGCTATGCAATTACAAAATTCGAGATCCAAGACCAGGGAACAGATCAAAGCATTTCTGCGGTTGTTGGGGTACTACAGGAAGTTCATAAAGGTTTTTTCGGCAATGACGAAAGGGGAAGAAACCTGTACAGGTGGACCAAGAGGAGGCATTCGAAGTGTGTAAAACCTTGTTATATAAGGACCCGATTTTGCAGTTTCCGGATTTCGATAAACCATTCATTCTTACCACGGATGCAACTATGCAATTGGCGCGGTCCTGTCCCAGGGGAAATTGGGGGCGGGTAGACAATAGTATACGCTAGTAGGACCTTATCGTAAACGGAGACGAACTACGCGACAATTGAGAAGGAGATGCTCGCTATTGTCTGGGCAATCAGGCATTTCAGGCATTATGTGTTTAGCACGAAGTTCAAGATAGTCACGGACCATAAACCATTAACCAGGCTCATGAGTGTCAAGGAACCCGATTCCAAGCTCGTAAGGTGGCGGCTCCAGTTGCTGGAGTACGAGTACAAGATAATGTATGAAAAAGAGTCCTTAGATGTAGTGGCGGATGCATTGAGCAGGATACAGTCCGAGCTCAACATGATAGAAGAGGGCGACGAAACCATTGGTCGGGGGTTAAAGGGAATTCGGAAAACGAAAAGGAAGGTAGCATTATTGATTTCTGAGAATTTGGTGTTGGCAATCCAGGATGCATATTGCAAATACTTCGCTTACAGTGGGTTGTATTAAGCGGTAAGATGAACCGTGTTGCTACCGGATATAACGGAGAGGGTCGAGCAGGAGCAGATCATCAGGAAAGAAGCAACCATAGGCGAATAGATGAAACATTGGCCCATTTAAGAAGGAATGTATTTTTCTAGCACATGAAACAGGCAATTCGCAAACGATAATCAATTCTGAGAGTTGCCAGTTGCAGAAGTATGACAGGAGGCCAAATAAGATTATGTACAGCGTAACGAAGTCTCCAGGGAAACCCATAGAAATATTACATATTGACGTGTATTTTGTAAATAAGAAAAGTGTATTGACTATAATAGACAAGTTTTTCAGATACGCTTGGGGGCAGAACATTCCTGCAACGGAAAATATCAATGTGGTTAAGGCGATGAAGGGTTTCATGTCCTTATTTGGGGTACCCGGGAAAATAGTCTGCGATCAGGGAATGCAGTTCTCGTCAAATTTATTCATGGACTTCTGCAGACAATACGAGTTAGAGTCGTTTCAGCAGTCGTCAAGTAATTTCACAGTGGAAAGAATGCACTCCACGATAACGAAGATATACAGGTTAATTAGCGAATCAAAAACAAGGAATAAGTTAGATATTAAACACGAATTGGATGAGGCATTTATGACATTGTCTCTCTCTTCCAAGTGAACGGTCGTGTTTTTTCTTGCGCTTTCGTTTTCGTTAAAATCTTTACATTAAAACCGCCGGGTTTTATTTTAAACTTCTACTTTGTGTTCTATATAGCCCCCGTTCACTTCGCGTATGCATGCAGCTTTATTAATTTAATCTTAATCCCTCTATTTTCAGAAATGAATTGTGCTGCCAGTGTTTGCTCTTTCTGTCTTTTTGCATTTCCTCTTTGCACCTCTCCCGTTTAGCCGCCCTGTCGCGACAGCTAAAGTTTTCTAAGCTCGCTTACTCTCACACTCTCCTTCTCTCTAGTGATTCAACTCTCTCGGTGCAGCTACACTTTTCCTCTCATCTATCGCCTCCTTATCCTATTGCTACAAGTACAGTGGTAAGTCTTCAATAATTTCTTCCTATATTCCTCAAAAACCTGTTTTGTCAAATGATTTTACCATCGGCTGCGACAACATTTTGCACGCATTGGTGTTGCCGGCCGGACAGTTGATGATGTGAGAAAAAACATCGGCTTGCGCTACTGTTGCGATGCCTGTCGTGACGTTGAAAGGGAAATGTCACCTTTCATGCGGCAAACGAAGGGCAGTTTTAAAGAGTTGTTATCGAGTTTCAACAAAAGCCATGCGAGAGGCTTGCGTGGTAAGCTGTCTAAATTGAATTCTGATAGTTTCAAATTCGCCTCCCATGTTATTGTGTTCACAGAAACTGGGTTAAAGCCGAAGATTCTTAGCTCCGAAGTTTTCCTAGCTGCGTTCACGATTTATCAGCTAGATCGGCCTGTCAGGCGTGGGGGTGGGGTCCTCATAGCGGTCAACTCCACTCTCACGTCAAAATTAGTAACTTGCGAGAAAAACAATGAAGTTGAATTCCATTGTGTTCACTATTTATCCGCTAGATCGGCATGTCAGGCGCGGGTGTGGGGTCCTCATAGCGGTTAACTCCACTCTCACGTCTGAATTAGTAACTTTCGAGGAAAACAACGAAGTTGAATTCCTTTGTGTGAAGCTATCATTTAGTGGTCGTTTTGTTTTTATTACATGTTTCTTCATTCCTTAATAGTCGGAAGTGCCTATCTTCTGGAACCACCTTTCCGCCATTCGGATAGTTTCCATTATGCTTTCGGATAGAGATCATTTAGTAGTGATTGGTGATTTTAATATCCATGGGGCTATTTGGTCCCTACATACCTCCTCTAATACACTTCAAACCTTAACACAACATGACTTTATTGCTGGCTTGTTCGACATTTCGCTGTCTCAAGTCAACCAGAGCGCTTGCTTGATCTTTGTTTTGTCTCTGATCCGGCGAGCGTCAGTTTAGCGAGGGTGGCGCAACCTGAAGATCTCTAGCATCCTACTTTCGATGTGACACTCGATACTGGTCCTGTTATACAGGAAATATCTGATAGACCAGCCAAAAAAGTTTACTGCTTTCGCAAGTCTGACTTCGAACGGCTCAATAATTTTATTTCCGACTATAATTGGTCTGATTTATACATGTGCACTGACATGGCTGATGCTGTAACTTGCCTAGATCGAACCTAATATTCTGTCCATGTATAGACAAAAGCTCTCTCTCTTTAGATCTTCATCGTGTTAAGCCAGTTTATTTGCCAAGTCCCGGCAGAATACCGGGCTTAGGTATTGTACTGATGCCCTGTGCTCGCCCCTTCTGAAATTGTTTACCTTATCCTAAGAAACCTCGAACTTTCCCCTTATTTGGAAGGAATCATTCATTATTCCTCTCCACAAAAAAGGTAACAAATCGGAGGCCAATAACTATAGAGGAATCTCTAAGTTTTTGGCCATCCCTAAACTTTTCGAAAACATAATTACTTTCAGCACCTTTGCAGATCAGTAATTTCTTCATGCCAGCATGGATTTGTAAATCGCAGATCAACAACTACAAACCTTTTGGAGATCACTTCCTTCGTTATAAGGGCTTCCAGAATAACCTTCAAACAGATGTAATTTATACGGACTTCAGTAAAGCATTTGATTCTGTTAATCATTCCCCTCTCTTCAAGAAACTGGACTTAATGGGGTTTCCAATTGATCTTTTTAGGTGGATCTTTAGTTATCTGACTGGCAGGACGCAAAAGGTCATTTTTAAAAACAATTTATCTAATGTTCTCCGTGTCACCTCAGGTGTCACGCAAGGGAGCCACCTGGGTCCTTTGTTGTTTACATTATTTATTAATGATCTGCCCGAAGTTTTGAAAAATTCTAGAGTACTCATGTACGCTGATGATGTCAAGCTTTGCGTGCAATACAAGACCGTCGCCTACCAGTCTGACTTACAAACAGATCTTGATAGCTTCCAAACCTGGTGCCGCATAAACCTACTAAACTTAAACGGCTCTAAATGTAAGCTAATGACATTCTTTCGTGTCGTTCCCAAGCTTGCAATATACACGCTTAACTGCTGCTCTTTGGAAAGAATTTACACAGTTGATGACTTGGGTGTCCGTCTAGATCCCAAACTTGACTTTATCGATCATATTTCGTGCATGGTGAATAAAGCCAGGGAGGGGTATGCTGGGGTCTATTAAACGGTGATCGAAAGAATTCGATGACCCTTATGTAACAAACAATTTATATATTTCATTAGTCCGCCCTATCTTAGAATATGGATCTTGTGTTTGGAGTCCATAGTAAACGCCATGAATCGGTTCAAAAGAACTTTTTGCTTTTCACTCTACGCGGTTTAAACTGGGATGCTGACCAGAGATTACACTCCTATTATAGTAGACTTCTCCTAATTAACTTACCCTCCTTAGCCAATCGTAGAACTATGCTATGCATAACCTTCATTTATAGCCTTATTAACGGTAACGTAGAAAGTACTGATTTGCTGGGCCAGATCAAATTCCACGTCCCGAGTAGAAATACTAGATCGTAAATACCCTTAGTTTTGCGCCTTTGTAGAACCTCCTTTGAACTGCATGATCCCTTTAGAGTACTGTGTGCAAGTTATAATGATTTGTCTTCCTAAACTAAAAACTTTAATCCTTACCCACTTAGATCGCATGCATGCAAACATTCAGGCAGCTCGCCGCTAGTTTATTTCCTCGTATTTTGTTCTATATTTCAACCGCGTCCACTAATACCTAACCCTAACAGGCACGTGCCTGGTTTCATAAGGGCCACTTGAGTGTAGTGACCTAAGTGCATCAACGTCCATAAAAAGGCGGTTCATTCTGCCACGAAGTTGACACCACAGCAGTTGTTCACGGGAAGAACCCAAAATTTTTTGAACAATGTTACTTTTAACAGTGAACACGATTACTTGCAAAATATGAATGTGTTTCAGGCCGAGTTATATCCGCAAATTAAAGAGAAGGTGGAGCAACAAAAAACTAGGAGGATAGAGGCAGCGAACGCGGGCAGGCAAGAACCGAGTCCACTACAGGGAGGAAACACGATATTTAGGAAGGAGAACTAGAGGGATAGAGGCAGCGAACGCGGGCAGGCAAGAACCGAGTCCACAACAGGGAGGAAACACGATATTTAGGAAGGAGAACCGGAGGGACAAGCTGGCACCGCGTTTTTCGAAACACGAGGTGGTAGAGGACAACGGGTTGACGGTGACAGCTCATAGGGCACAGAAAATACACAAGGAAAAAATTAAAAGATTTACAAAACCGATTATATGATTAATTACAGGTGGGCACGGGCCAAGACAGCTATGGAGAGCCTCGAGATCCGGATGCTGAGAGGGGCGAGCCGCTAGCTCAGATCGAGTTTGGCCAGGCAAGGATAGTGCAGACATACAAAACACTGGTACACATTGTGAGGTTGGAAGAGTACCAGGATGCAATAACAAGGTTGGAGCAAACACTCAAGGATATAGGGGAAGATGTAGAGACAAAAGATCTAGTAAAGGTACTGCAAAATAAGCTACAAATGGTGGAATCAAGATTGGCAACTATATGCCAAAAACAAAAAAAGGAAAGCAAGAGGGTTGATAAACGGATTATGGTCTGTAGTAAAGTCAATAACAGGGAATTTAGATGCGGAATACGCAGATAGATTAGAGGAGGGGATAAGGAAGATGCAGGAAAAAGAAAGAGGGTTGAGGGGAGCCATCAACTCTCAAGAGAGGATTTGGAATAAGATAACCATAATGTTTAAAAACGTAACAACTTATATAAACGAGGAACAAGCCAGGGTGGCGATGTTTGTTAATAAATATAAAAACGGTATTAGCAAGACGTTTGTGGAGGAAGACAAAATGATTTATAGACTAGAATATATAGATAGGATTTCAATAACAATAGACATGCTAGGATTAAACTTGAATGACGTAGCAGAAAGTTTGGTGCTAGCAAAAATAGGTGTTATCTCGAAGTTCATTGCAAATGCATGAAAGAACTAGGTGATCAGGGGATAAGCCTAAATTCTGAAGTTTCTAAGATAAACAGGTATAATGAATGCAACAGATTTTATATTTTCAATTAAGTTGCCCATTTTAACGAAGGGAAAATATTCCTTGCGCAGACTTGTTCCACTGCCCATTAACGGGACAGAGTTTGTAGTAGCGCCGGAATATTTAGCAGTTAACGAAAAAGAATTGTATTATTATAAGGAAAAATGTCTAAAAATAAGAGAATTATAGTGATGTAAGAACGATAAGATTGTAAACCAGGTTAATGAATTATGTTTAAGAAGACTGATCACCGGGAAGGAGGCAAATTGCGAGACGAGATATGTGGGTTTCAGAAGCATGATCTTCGAGCCAGAGGAAGGCTATGTAGCAGTCTTCAACGGCGAAAAGATAAGATTGCAAACGGACTGCGGACAGGAAAAAGTACTCAATGGATCAGCAATAATCGCATTCAGTGGGTGCAGGATGATGATAAATAATGTCCAATATGAGGCACCGGAGAAACTCGGTTCAGCAAAACTGAACTGGGAGATACCTCACATCGAGGCCATCCAGAAGAATAGAACCACCCTAGATTGGGTATACGCGAGCTAAAGATGGAGGATATCAAAACAAGAATTCAGATCAACGGAATACGAGAAGGAACGGCCAGGCACACAACTACCACCTACGCAATATTGAGAGTGCTGGTAATTGTGTCGGCATTAGCCTGGTTTCCAAGAAGAACGACTGCGTTTACATCAGCTACACCAATCGTGACGGTCGCACCAGCCGTGGCTCCACCTGCCACCTTCACACCTACCATCGCTCCACTCTGGTCGGTAGTTCAGTCTGAGGGGGGAGCAGTTACCGCCTCGGCATACAGCCTCGGCGGCCCCCCACCGAAATCTTTTCGACAGACCGTCAGTGAGACCTCCGCAGCACACAACCTCAGCACTATCAACTAGACCACCGCAACTCGCAACCGCAGCACACAACCTCAGCATCATCAATCAGACCGCCGCAACTCGCAACGGCAGCACTGGCAAGTAAAACCACCTCAGCAAACACATCGAATCCCGTGGTCGCCTGCAAGGGCCATTCAGAAATACGGCCCAACCTACATCCGCTTAAATTATGGCCGTCCCACTTATTTTAAGCTAAAAAGAAAGAAGTCTAAAAAAATATTTCACTTTTGGTTCTGAACTCAACGCAACCACTGGTCTTCAATCGGTCACCGCGACAATCCGTTCGTTTAACGCGAATCCGAGAGTCTACGTTATTGTAATTCGCTCGCTTATGAAGGGCCCCCGTACCCAAAGTGGTGGTGAGGGAATGTCCCTTGTGCGGATACGGTTTTGTTCTTGGTGGATGGTGTGCGTTAATTTCTTGGGGCATTTGGCGCGACCCTCGGGTAGCTCCCGGATACTAGGCCCTTGCCCGTTTCCCGACGTCTGAGTCCTGCAGCATTCTATGGTCCGAATGCCCTGCTGGCCCAAATCTCGGCAAAAGATGACTCTGGGATTGCGACACTCTGCCGCGATGTGTCCTTCCTGTCCGCAATGGCGGCCGGCGTTGGTTACATTGGTGCGCCCCACGGGCAGATGGCTGTTGTACGCCCTGGTTCGTTAGCGGATTCCGGCGTTCTGACGTCGGTGACCCGTGGTCGTTGCTGTTAAGTCGTCATAGTGGGAACTGCGTAGCTTAGGTTCGTTCGACCTCCGCAGTTCTGAAGTCCTGTCGTCATGTGAACATCTAAGCCGCTGGGAGAATGTTCCCGTAGATGCGTCCAGTTCTTGCTCTGCACAGTGGTTCTGCCAGAGGCCAAAAATCAAAAATACCATCATAAAATATTTTAACTTAATTTACACTGCTTGTCTCTAAACTGTATAAATTTTCAATTTGCAAACCAACTTTTGCTCGAAAATTAGCGGTACTTTCTAAAAATAGAATCTATTCAGTCACGGCAGCATTTATTCATAAGCAATAACATTTAGAATACGACATAATAATTCTTTAGTCGCTGCCACATGCATTTGTCGTTAATAAAGTATCTGTTACCAGGTCAAGCGAATATGCATAGCCGGCGGACATGAGGAAAGCGAAATAGAGCAATAAGTGTCAGGTCATATAGCTGACGATAACCCACATACACAGTAACCCACATTCACAGTAACCCACATTAGTTTTGTTATACGATATTTGTTACCATAAGCATTTGTGTACCTATATATACTGTTAAGTTATCATTAATAAAGTCAGTAAGAGGTTTACCTCACAACAGAGCTTTTATTGATGCACATGTGCCCGACACCATAGCCGTGTCTTTTATGCCCCAACCAAACCTCATCCAACCAATCAAACCACACCACACCCAAACACAATTCAAACCGTCCAACTAGTTCCAAGTGCTAGTTACGATAACTGCAGGCAATAGTGTATGCACTGTTTGCCAGGCATCTAAGCCTCAACCCAACAGAACACGTGTCCATTTCAAGAGAGCATTGTAGCTCTGGTGAAATATTTGATGTTTACAAATTTATATTATTTAAAATGGATTTTGAAGCCCAAGGTAATAACTTTATTTTATGAAATTAATTTATACTAACTACTAACTTTGCTTTTATCTGTTTTGTGTGTCTAAAGTGTGTTTACTAAAGTTTTAGTTGTGTTCCCACACTATGCCCTATTAGGTTAGGTTGGGCCGGGCGGCCCTCATTGGGGCCACGCATAGGCCAGTTTGGCCCTTAGTTGCCCGGTGGACTGTTCCTTGAATGGACCTAGAGCAATTTACGCGGTTTTGAAGTCCTTGAGGATCGAGGAGTATTTCGCGAAAGCGAGCAGTTCACCTGGCATTCTCTTGGAGGCCTCTCCTAGGGAGCTTAGCATTAGGACGCCTAAATACCTTAGTCTTGCCCGTGTTAGGGCCGGGCACTTGCAGATGAGATGCTCCAAGGTTTCGATTGCCTCAGGTTCATCACACTTTCTACACTTGTCGTTGCTTGACTGCATGTGTCGCAGCCAGGCAGTGTCCTGTGAGTATTCCTACTAGTAGTCTGCAGTCCTTCCTTGGGAGGTGCAGCACATAGCGGATTCGATATTTTACAGGTTCCGGAGTTTCTTCTCCATCTGCTTCTTGCGCGTGCGTCTGCTCGACTCTCTAGTTCGCTTTGAAGCGTTCTTAGGGAGACGGTGACGTTTTCTGTTCTGTCGCTCGTCAATCTGACGCCTTCCTTTGTAAGTCCCGGTCTCGTTGCCATTGATGCCTTGGTAGCTGGGAACCCAATAGATCCGCACTGACATTGTCGTGTTTAAGGTCGGAGCAGACCTCCGATGATTGCATGGATTTGATCGACGCTTGACTGTCTATGAACAAGTTTACGCCTCATGTGCGCAGAGAATAGCGCAAGCTCAGCAGCCTTCCTGATGGCGAAGACTTCCGCCTTAGAATATGCTGCATTGGCTTGGTAGCTTATACGACAGCCTTTTCTCAGGGTCTGTGCAGTATATGCCCGCTCCTACTCCTCCTTCCATCTTAGAGCCGTCAGTGTATATGTTGAGGTATCGAGTGTGGTCATAAGCCGTTTTCCAGTCTTCCGGTCCCATGACTGCTCATGTCTCGGCCAATTGAGCCATGCCCGATTCCTTCTAGCGTCATATATCTTGATGCTACTAGGCGTTGTGTGGCCTTTCCTGCAGTCAGTTGCGCATGAATATCTAGGGGATCCATGCCGAGTATGACTTCGAGTGCTTTTGTAGGGGTTGACCTCAGCGCCCCTGATATGCAGAGCAGTGCCTGCCGCTGGGTTCTTCCATAAACTTGATGTAAGTTTTCTTCACACTAAGACTTGGTACAGCAGTGTCGGACGCACCATCGATGTGTAAACCCAGTGGATCAGAGTGATGAGAGACCCAATGTGCTACTGAGCATCTTCTTGGATGCATAACATATCTCCCTGAGCGTTAATTCCATGATCGAGCTGAGGGTCGATGGACATACACCCGTGATAATTATTCTTATGTCATCCGCATAGGCTGTTATCTTTTGGGGCTTTCCTCTCGAATCTCTTGTTCAGGTCGTCGACCCCCAGATTCCATAGGAGGGGCGAAAGGCTTCCACCTTTTGGGGTGCCCCTGTGCGCTCCCTTCACCATGGAGGCGGTGCCCCAATCGGATTGTACCTGCCAGCAACTTAGCAGAAGGTGATGGCGGTGTGCGTTCCAGTTGCCTCTAGGCGGCCCAATTTTGCGTCTGCACTGACGTTATTGAAGGCCCCGGATATGTCCACAAACGCTCCGAGGCCGTATTCTTTATCTTGCAGGCGAAGGTGGCTACTAGTGAGTGTAGCCAATTTTCCTTTTGTGTGGGCATGCTGACGGGTAGACAGTAGTTCTTCTACATCGTTCCTGATGTATAGTTTCAGCAGCTTTTCTAGTGTTTTCAGTAAAAAAAAGGTAAGGATTATCCGTCTGTAATACTTGGGGCTTACGTGACTACTCTTTCCTGCTTTGGGCAGGAAGACAATCCGAGAGGTCCTTCATGGGATAGGTATATAGTCTGGGTTATACAAGCTTTATATATAGCGTAAAGCCATGGGGTGATCTTTTATTTGGTCACCTGTCGCATGGCTGTGAATATTCCGTCGAGTCACGGTGTTTTTATCCCCGCAAAGGAGTCAATAGCCCAGTGGATTCTTCTGGAGGTTATTAGATCTGTTGGAAGATGCTACTCACATGTTCCTATTACCTGATGCTCATTGGCTTCGGTTACTTCTGTGCAACCTGGGAAGTGCGCTTTCATTAGTGCTGCTAGGACCCTGTGACTCTGTATGGTAGTTTGCTTCGATAGCAACTTCCAGAGTCTCGCCGTTTCAGGGGCCGTCTCTATGTTGGAGCACAAGTTCCTCCAAGATATTCTTTGCGCCCTTCGTATTTCCTTCTTGTAGTCCCTTAGTAGGCTTAGGAGGCTCACCCCTTTTTGCCCTTTTAACGGAAAGTCTCTCTTTGAACGATTCTCATTTAGAAAAAACTGAACTAATGCAATGGACCTTGAATATCCCAAATTGGACCCAGCGTTTTCGGGGAGCGTAACCACGTATCTCCCGCTAGCGTTCTCTTGGTAGTCTGAAGGAAGTTCTTTTCGCATCGGACTCTTTTACCATTTGGACTGGTAGATACACTGTAGTATGCACATATATTGTATACCCATCGTATACTTAACGGGCACACACTGTAACACTTTTTTGCAGTGTTTACGCAAAACAATTGCCGGTCATAAACCTCAAGAGGACAAAATATGAATTGCCCATTTATACATTGGCCCGCACCCAAAGAATGCAAGTTTCAGCATAATTGCTACACGAGCGGACCAATGTATATATGTGTATATACCTCCGCGGTCACCCTAAGCGAGCATACCTATGTATTTAAGAATATTATATATGGGTCTCTCCGCTGCCGCTGTTGGCAGCGCAGCTATAAGACTTAGGCTTCCTTAGTTTTAAATACGTATCGATAAGTACAGATTCTGTTATGAGCTCGTAGCAGCAACATCGCCTGCTCTGACTAACCCAAAACTTATGCACAATAAAGAATATTAAATGAACCTAAAACTACAACTCAAAAGTCTTCTGGAAGATTGCGGGCAAACCCACTAAGTTGGAAACAGTCAAGGGATTGAACTTCGCTGCCACTCTGCTACCCGATTGGACCAACACATTACACCTCCACCTCCCAAAACTTGCTGAAAACGGAGTCTAAGGAATCTTCAATTTTGTGGTGTACTTGAGCCGTGAAGGATGCGACTCTGGTTGCCTTTGTATTGGAGATCGGCCCTGCAGGTACCCACCCGAAAATGGCCTTTGGGCCGAGGAGTGAGCCACAAATGTTTCTCCTAGTGCCCTGAATCATCGCCGACGGTAAAATATTAGCTCCGATAAGTAAATTGATTTGGGAACTTTCATTTCGGTCTTCCCATTGAAGATCGGGTAGGTCTTGTAAAAAACACCTGAAAACTGGATGGGAGGGCACTTTCCCCTCTAATTCCGAAAGAACGTTGACTGCGGTATATAATTGTAGACCCGGCTTAGCAGGGGAGTGGATTGCAAACTGGCAGAGTTTCGTTAACTCTGCCGGAACATATCGGTTTAGCCCTTAGACTTGTGTCTGTATTTTGCGGAATGACAACTTGAGGAGGTTGAACATACGTTCGGAAATGAGCGTCGCCTCAGATCCCGAGTCGAGTAAAGCTCGGGCTCGGTAACTCGTGCCCAAATGGCACACGTCACTAATTGTCGTGCTCAGCAGGACGGCGGCATAAGTCCCACCCTCTTTGTTTGGTGATGACTTTTTTTCAAACTGACTGATTCAGCTTCATATTCTCGATGTCCTCCAGTGCCCGATACTTTTCGCTCAGGAAGGAGTACCTCTCTTCCCAAGCCGGAAGTTTAGACTTTGATGTCAGGGACTGTTCCCATAAAGAAATTGCCAAGTTTGGCAGTTTGCTCGCGCACAGGAAAACCGCAGACAATCCCAGTTATGCGTAGTTAGAAAAGAAATTAATTAAGATGCAAGAAGAAGAGAAGAGATTGATGGAAGCCATGAATTCACAAGAAAGGACTGGCAGTAAGTTTAGTATAATGGTTAAAAACTTGACTAAATCTATACATGAAATGCAAAGTAGTGTAAACACATTTATAAATAAGTACAAGAACGGAATAAGCAAGACATTTTTAGATAAAGATAGTAGATAAGAGGATCTATAGGCTAGAATATATCGACAGAATTTCAGTAACAATAAATATGCTAGGGTTAAATTTAAATGACGTAATCTCAAAATGTATATTCGACAAACAAGAAACAACTTATTGTGCACAAAAGAACAGGGTATACAAATAATATCAGAAAAACACGTGTATGAGTTTCTAGAACTTAGAGCGATTATTTATAAGACAGACTTAATATTTGCAATTAATTTATCCATTTTTGAATAAGGAACATATTCCTTGCGAAGAGTAATCTCACTACCTATGAATTAGTCAAAATTTGTCATAAAATCAGAGTACGTGGTAATCAATAACAAAAAAATATACTATTATAAAAACAAATTCAGAAATTTATATATATGTAAGAAAGACAGAACTGTAAATCAGATTAATGTAAAATGTTAAAAAAAATTGATCAACGGAAAGGAAGCGGAATGAGAGACAAGAGATGCAGGGCTCATTGAAACTTTCAACGAAGAAAATTTGAAGTTGCAAACGGACTGTGGACAAGAGAGGATGATGGAGGGATCGGCGTTAATCAAACTTAACGAATGCAGAACCAAGGTAAACAACGTACAATACGAGGCGGTGGAGAGACTTGGCACGGAAAAACTAGAACTGGAGATACCTCGGATTAAAGCCATTAAAAAGAATAGAACGACTCAAGAATTGGGAAAACACGAACTAAGGATGGAAGATATTGAAACAAAGATACAGATCAACAGAATACAAACAAGAGCAGTAATGCACACAAAAGCTATGTATACGATGATAACCGTGTTACTGATAGTTGTGGTGGCAGTAGCCTGTTGTTCGAAGAGGACGACAGCTTTAACACCAGATACACCGCTTGCGACGGTCACACCAAAAATTACTCCAGCCGCTACCTTCACACCTACCATTGCTCCACTATGGTCGGTAGTTCAGTCTGAGAGGGGAGGAGTTAGCACTTACCCTCAGCGGTCTCCACCGAAACCCCTACGGCAACCACACAATTAGAACGGACGGCTGAATACTGTGTCGCCAATAAAGAATGCCAGCCTAGCACAAACATCGCTGCAGCAGAGAACCAAAACACATAAAGCCATCCGGTCCAATTTCAATTCCCTTCCCTAGCATTGACTAATGAATATTAAAATAAAGAAATCAGTTGGAGAATTATCATAAACCAATCGATTACTTGGCATTCATTAATACTCGGGAGGCTTCCATCAAATCCCAACTCCCGTTTACCACTTATTATAACACCTTGTCGTGACCCTCCCTTCCTCCCCAACGGCTGACCTCATGTATACCACGGCCCCTCCATCTTCCTGAGTAGCACCCTGATCCGGAACCCTCAAGTCTGTCTTGCTCCCTGAGTTGCCTCCGATACCCTAGCGGTAAGAAATATTCCACTTCTCCCAGCTATCTATTTTGGTTGAAACTGCACTCAGTTCCACCAATCAATCGCAACGCCCTCCAAAATGAAAGGCATCGCACCAATTGGACCTGTTGGATCCCATATCCCGTTGCCTAATCCTCCATCTTCCAAATTAACTCCAATGGTTTTGACGTTCCCTGGTAGCGTATTGCCCATCTTCGTAGCCGGTCCAGGATCTGCACGCTTATCCGCTCCATATTTGTATCCGGTCTTCTTGCGTCTAAGTCTCCAACTCTTCTATGACCTTCTTTTTTCCGGTCTGTCTACCGGTGTTATCTGCATCGTCCACCGACTATCCTTGCTCGTTCCTACCTTGCCGGTGTCGGATTGTCTCTCGCAACCACTTGAATCTGTTCGGCGCCAGCTGTGACGGTCTTTCAATGCCTAGGTAGCGCAGGCATCCAGCCTCCTCTGCCGGTCGCTGATTGGTGGATCTCGCGTTCCGGTCCTTGGAATGCGTGGTGTGACCGGGGTGTGTGCCTGGCCCTATGATGCAAACGCCTACGTCCCTAATCCCTAACTATTATTTACACTTTATTTAGACACTTAACCTATTATTTACATATTGTACAGTATATATATATATAGTGGCAACGACCATTTTGTGGCCCTGCTCATCATCCAGGTTGCGTCTCGTGCGTCGGCCGCGACTAGCCTGGATGCGGGAGGCGAGCCGGGCCGGCAATCGGCCTCCCGGCGTCGACCACCCATAGGGCGTTGCCATCCAGGGCTCGATGGGGAGTGGGGCGTCCCATTGGTTCAGTGACACTCGTCCGTCATCGGATGACTCGCTGGGGGAGTCCTCCCAGGGGACGGTCCGCCTCCTTGCGCGCCGTCTGCGCTCCTCCGTCTCCCCCGCCGCGAGCATTTCCGTCGGGGAATACAGCGAGCGGCTGACCGCACACCGGATCCCGGCGGGGTAGGCCATAAATGGCCCCGGCCGAATGTTTTCGCGTAAGTCGAGAATGTTGGAGATCCCGGACTCCTCGTGGCAACGTAGTCCTCCGCAAGGGGACTGTAGGGCTCCCGGAGACACAATCCAGTAGCCGTCCCGGGTGACTGCTGCGGGATGTATGTCGCCACGTGACCTTCGCCGGTCGGGTTATATTCGGGACCCTGTGCTGGAGGCGGGCCTCTCCACCAGTGGCGGAGGGCGGGGGTCCACGGCGCCGTCGTGGGTCCCCTTGGCCCACATCCACGACTAGTGGCCGCATCGATCCGGCAGGAGCGGCCACTTTTAACGTGTCATCCCCGGGGACGGGGCGTCTCCGCTCGTCCAGGTAAAGTTCCCGGAAGCTCTCCTCCACGACTGTAGCCAGGCAGGAATAATCCTTCTGGATTGGGGGGTCTCCAGGCAGCCGCGCATGGACTGGGGACGTCAATGGGGGTGGTCCCATGAGTGCTGCTGCTACGGCTACGCGCGTGAGCGGGCGCCCAGCCGGCCACAAAAACATGGGTAGTCCACATCCAGCCATTGTCTTGCACGTTTAGCTGTGGGGGAAGAATATGATTAATATTTTTGTAAATCCTGAATCCGTACCTAGCGGTGTGTTTAAGCTTGTTCCTACGCATAACCTGTTTTCCCCGCGATGGGGAAGGATTACCTACTGAGTTGACTGGCGTTTTTGTGTTAACTATTTTCCCCCCCGGCGGGGACGGAAGGTTTGACGGGCTCGGCCGTCATCAAGTGACTCCGCGAACTCTTATCATCAGAGTATCCTACGGTGGTGCTGTCTAGCCTTGCCCTCCAAGCGTGGAGATGATTCCACTGTTCGGGGCGGCCTCCTCGTTCTCGTCTTCGGTAGGATCCTCTATGTCCGATTCCTCGCTGCGATGAGGTTTCAGCTTGTTCAGGCTGGCTGTCTGCCGTCGACGACTGCCCGGTATGTGCAGCTGCACAATGTTTGGTAAGGGAAACTTGGCGACTCTAAACGGTCCCTCGTATTTTATTGCCAATTTTGCCGCGAACCCTTCGGTGGCGTTCGACAAAGCGTGGCGTCGTACAAGCACTAGCGATCCCACTGGCGGCTTCCATTTCCGTCGGCGGAGATTGTAATGGCGTCGCTGATCAGTCGATGATAGTTGTTCCTAGCGACCTCGAAGATGTTGTGCAGCTGTCTACTGCGTTCCGTTGGGGTTCCGCGTCCCGGTGTAACTTAATCGTAGAGCGCGTAAGGCAGCCTAGGTTCTCTTCCTTGTACCAGAAAGTCTGGGCTGAATCCCGTTGTGTCGGAGATACTGCTGTTAATTGCCAGCGATATCTCCGGGAGCAGTCTATCCCACTCGTTTTGTACGTTCCCATCCAGATATTGGGCGATAATTGTTTTAATCTTCCGGTTTGCTCTCACTGTCGGATTTGCAGAAATTTCGGAGACAAACGTTCGAGGCACTCCGAAACGACTCTGGATCCGTTCCCGAAATGCTCGCTCCAGATGGGTTCCAGCAGCTAAAAGCATCGTGTTCCCTTGCTTTGAGCGTGGTAAGGGGCCAAGGAAATCTGCACAGAGAACCTGGAATGGCTCCTCCACTTGGCGTGTGAACATTCGTCCCGCCGGTTTCTCCTGGCTGACTTTGTATCTTTGGAAACTCAGGCAGTGGCGTACGTAGCGGGCGACATCACGGAAAAGTCCGGGCCAATAGTATCTTTGGGCTACGCGGTTACTTGTCTTCCGGACTCCCAAGTGTCCGGCGGTGGGAATATCGTGATTCTCTTGTAAAACCCGGTGTCGATAGTCCGCTCCTACACACAGCTTCCATGGTGTGTACTCCTCCTCCGGTGGCCGTAGCCCGATGCGGCGGTAAAGCTGTTCGCTCTCCTCCCTGTAATCCAGGAACTTGGCCGGTTCGGTCCGAACTTTGTCCGACATCCTCGTGAGCCATTTGCAGTTGGTTCCTTGCACTTGTGATTTCTGCACAACTGGCAGCGGTTGGCGCGAAAGAGCTAAGTTTTGGGCTCCCTTCCCTTTGTTTTATCGTATGGTTGCGCATGGTAATCCGGTGCTCCGCGATGTAGAAAATTCCGGACAGAGTTTCGAATTTTGATAATTCCTGCTCCAAGAATTCCTCCACACAGGGTTCTGGGTACTCCGCGACTTCATGTTCCGATTCATGTTCCAATTCGGGTGCGTGGCTCACCGAGTCGCTGGTGCCGCAAAAAGGATTCCGCTGCGCGGCGGTGGCTTTAGTCACGGGTAGATCAGGGCTAGTCATCGTAGGCGCTCCTGTATTCTGGCTCGCTTCCGAGTCTTCCTAGATGGTCCGAGCGCTGATGCTATCCTGACGGTCCATAGCCTGTAGGTGGCGTCCACCCCCTGCAATGGCTGTTTCCTTCCGCTCCCTTTCCAGTTCGGTATGCGGGACTTGTCCCGCAATGACCAGAAACGCGTCCTCCAAGATGGTTCGGAACGCTAATGCTATCCTGCGCATAGCCGATAGGTCGCCTCCACCCCCTGCATGTAGGTCTTAACCTTAATGGCTTTTGACCACACCGGCGCGGCGTACAGGTTCTGCGAGGTTACCACCGATGATAGCAGCCTCCTCGTCGCCTGCTTGGGCCCTCTCGTGTTGAGATGAATCCTGGATAGCGCTTCTGCGGTCCCACTAGCCTTCTTGTGCGCATACACCAGGTGCTCCTTGAACGACAGGCGCGTGTCGATGAAGACTTCCAGGTACTTGATGGCCCGCTGCGACCGGATTGTGGCCCCTCCGACTCGCACGCTGGCCGTCTCCACCACCATACGGCTCTATATCAGGACAGCCTCCATTTTGTGCGCCGCCAACTCCTGTCCTGCGACCGCTAGCCACGACTCTATGGCCTGTATAGTGGAAACCGCGCGAGCCTCCGCCGCGGCGAGCTCCTTGGCTACCACCACTATAGCCACGTCGTCGGCAAAGCCCACCACGCTTGTACTGGCAGGCATCGGCAGTCGTTCCCGTGGCCTTGCGTAGTGGAATCCCATTTGCTGAAAGAATCGAGGAAGACCAAGAGCATCGTATTCCCTTGTTGTGAGCGTGGTAGGGGGCCAACGAAGTCCGCGTAGAGACCGTGGAATGGCTCTTCCACTTGACGGGTGAACATCCATCCCGCGGGCTTCTCTTGGCTGACTTTGTACCGTTGGCAGCTCAGGTAGTGGCGCCGTTCTGCTCCGGCGTTTCCTCGGGGTGATCCTGGAAGTGAACACGCTTCTTGGAGGTGCGAAATGGGTTCCGCTGCACGGCGGTGTCGTCAGCCACTGGCAGAACGTGGCTCCAGCTGGTTGCTCGGCTCGTCGTAGGTGCCTCCGAATCCGGGGCTGTTTCCATGCGTGTGTTCCGCATCTGTGCCCGAGGAGCAGGGATCGGTGATTGTCGTTGCGTAGTAAGTGGCTTGGGTATTGGTCTTTGTGTGGCAGTGGGTCCCTCCTGGGTAACCGTGCCAGGTGGTTCCCGATATGTCTCGGTTAATGTTCCTCGATGTGTGGCTCTGCCTGTCTTTCTCGTTGTGTTTCTTTTGATATTCCTCGTTGTTCAGAGCGTGGCTCTGCTGGTGTTCCTCGTTGAGTTCCATGTGATATTCTTCGTGGTTCAGAGCGTGGCTCTGCCTGTATTCCTCGTTGTGTTTCTTCTGATATTCCTCGTTGTTCAGAGCGTGGCTCTTTGACCTCCCCTATCTTCCGAGCCTGCGCCCACGGCGGCTTCGTGTGTTCGTCCGGCATCAAGCCGAGGGTCTGTCCCCCGCACTGGATGGTGACTTTAATTCCGCACAGGAAATCCATCCCTAGCAGTACGTCGTCCAGGACGTCCGTCATAACTAGTAGGATGGTCGGTGCACTGCGATTCCCGCAGTGGATGTTGGCTGCTAGTGCCCTCGTCAACTCCCGGCATGTTCCATCGGCAAGCTTGACAAGCGTCCGTATGTCCCTCGTGTTATGCTGATTGTCCAGTTCCTTGGCCAGGTCTTCACTGATGAAGCTGTATGTAGCTCCGGTATCCAGGGTGGCCACGAATCTTGGCCCTCCCATGGTGCGTTGGTGGAGAGTTCCTCCTTCTAACTGCTCGGGCTGGCTGGGTTCCTCGGGTGATTCCCGGTCACGTGAGGCCCGTTTCAGTTTCCCGAAACCTGGCGTCGAAAGCATTCAAATGTCCGTAATCCTCGTCGTCCACAGTCCCAACAGAAAAGCATTCTCGGGTTCCGACATTCCATCGAGAAATGTCCGGGTTGGCCGCAATTCCTGCACACCTTCCGTACATTTACTGGTGCCTGCTCCGGTGTCATTGCCCGGCTTGTGTTCGCGTTCTTACTGAAATTTCCATGCATGGGGTTCGTCGGCGGCCGGCGGGGTGTACGCCTCCGCGTTGGCGCGAAAAGTAGGTGGTACCCA
>VNJN01005742.1:0-88682 GCA_008042485.1 Drosophila mayri | reverse complement strand
TGGAGCTGCTTTTCATGATATGGTGTCCGTTTGACTCATCAATAAGATGATTCACAGACACATTCGTCTACAAAGATCTATTGGAGACGGTGCTGCTATCATATGCCGAGGATAATATGCCCTTTTTTTGGAAGTTCCAGCAGGATAACGACCCAAAACACGCCTCTCAACTAGTAAAGGACTAGTTCCGAGAGCAAAATATGGCTGTTATTGACTCGCCAAGTCAATCACAGGACCTCAATCCTGTCCAGAATCTATGGGGGTGAACGTCAAGGAGAGATAGGAAAGACGTTCTGGCCAAAAAAAGGGATATTGTCCAAGAGACATGGTATGGCATTCCAATTGGAACTTGTCGCCAGTTAATGTCCTTCAGGCCAAGACAGAAGGATAAAGTCCTGCCAAAAATGGCGGATATACCTTCTATTAGCTGCCAGACACTTTGTTTAACATAAAACAAGACAAAAAAGAGGGAAATGTGCATTTTATTTAAACATTTCTCTTAGCACACCTATTATTATGACCAGCCAAAAGGGGGGGGTTTTAAGGATTTATTTAATTTACTTAGAAATTAAGAATTTTTTGAAATATTTTTTGCCTTTGGTTTAAAGGCAATTAATATACGTTCTCAAAAGGCTTTGATTTTTTGAGATTGGAGAAAAGATGGCTTAGATATAAGAAGTTAAAAAGGGGAAAAAAAGCACACCTATTATTTTGTCCATGAGTGTATAATAAAACGTAAATAGAAGGGGGACTAGGGTCTTGTTTGCTGCGCTTTCAGTTGATTTGCTTTGCACTTGACTTATGGGCGTGTTTCTAAAATCAAATCAAGAATAGATTCAAAACTCACCTTAAAATTGAATTTGTTGCGTGATTATAATACTTTTATGATTTGCCTGAAAATTAATAAGAAAAGGTTAAGGGTTAGTTGTATGAGAGAAACCCACAGAAAAATAATAAAATAAAAAAGTAAACATTTAAAAATCTAACAAATTTAGAGAGCTCAGCGAAGAGAGAAAAGTAAGCATTTTCCCTTTTTTCTTGGCAAACAGATTTTCCATTTTTTTCAACACACATAAAAACAGAGAGTTGTTCAGATGCTGCGTCTGCTCTGCTGCCAATGCTGACGCTGCGGTCAGCGCCTCTGCTCGATGATGTCATGTGAATATTTTTAGTTAGCGCGCTTTATAATATTTTCGTACTACTCGCTACTTGCCCAGAGATACACAAGCAGACAAAAAACACACACACATTGGATAGCAGACGCTCCCAGCAAACAAAATAAAATAATTGAGTTATCGAGGGGGAGGTTATTTCGGCCTGGAATTCTTTACAGGGGAAAATCACTGCCTAAACACAACAATTATTAGATTTTCTGACAATTTTTAACGATTTGCTGAATACCAACGTTTTTATAGGCATTCAAATTAATTTTGGGGTTTAGAAAGATATTTGTATTCACAAATTTTAAACATTAACTACATATTTTTTGTAAAAAATTGAAATATTTCTGAATATAATCAAAATACTCCTTCCTCAAAAAATTAGTATACAAATTACAGCATTATGGAGCTGATAAGTATACAACATTATACCCAAATATTAATTTAATTTAATTATACCTTCATCGTTGCGCTCAGGCGATTTTCACATTACACTTGCAACGCACAATTGCAGTCTGAAGAAAAATTGGCCAATAAACGCGCTCTAAATGTTTCTGCGTGAAAGCCCAGACACGAAACATTGGTAACGCAATTCAGCCGCTTCTGGTGTTGATTTACAAAACCGAGATCGGCGTGTTGAATAGAAGCTATAAACGATTATGTAAGCCCCCTCTTTCGTGTGCAGCACAATTCGCTTTTTTCCTCTCCTCCTCTGACTTTTTTTCCTTTCTTTAATAACTTTTTTTAGTTTTGCATTATGAATTCATTTATGCAGCAACACGTTTGCGCTTATTGTTGGTCTTCTCTGACGGCTCTGACTTGTTGTTGCCTCTATTGTTATATGATGATGATAATGATGATGGCCTTTTTATAGAGCTTTATTGTGTTGCCCTCGTGTTTGGCAATGTTGCAGTGAAGAGAAGTTGTTTGAAAACCAGATTTTTATTGACATTTGTGCCCCGGCAAAGTGGGTTAGCCATTCATTAACAAGAGGAAATTACAACTGCTAAAGAATTGTATACAAAAATCCAGTTAGGAAAAAGCTGAAAGTGTATTTTTTAATTCGTAGAAAAATTAACGTATTTTCTATGAAATTTATACCCATTCAAGAATTTCCTATTGGTAATGTTTCCAGTTGGAAGAGCGATTGCATTGCAATTAGTTGTACATTATGGTCAGGCACTTGTCACGTTTGAAAGCCACAAATAAAAGCCAATTACATTTAATTCTCTAGTATTTACATTAATTACAACAAATTGTGGCAATTTCAGGAGAAGAAGAAGAAGAGTATATAAAACAACAAATGTGGAAGGGAACCATTTCCCACGCCTACACGAAACGGGAGAACGAAATTAGCCTAAATTCCAATTTAAATTTAGTTCAGTCGGATCAGACCGCCATAATAACAGGCTTTCAATCACTTTCAGACGGCAGAGGGAGAGATGAAGCAAGTAAGAAAGACACAAGAAACAATTCAATTGAAGTTCAAGCGCAGCAGAAGAAATGACAGCGAGCAATGTTAAAGAAGGCAAAGAAATGCAGACACACAGCTCCATCAGCTTTGTCGTCTTCCAATTTTGTATAGAAATTGTCTACATTTTTTCCTGCCTTTGCTTCCCCAACATTTTTGGTATAATTATCCACATTGTCATCAATGCGGGTCTCGAGCTTCAAAAGCCTGGCAAGAGACCCTATTTTATAAAACGAGTATATTTAGGAATGCATTTAAAAGAGAATTTTATAAAAATAATATTAAAAAAATTAATATAAATTTATTTAATAATAAAACCAATAAGGAAATATATTTATTTATTATAGGGTATTTAATTTGCAGTCTTGTCTGGTCTTTGTTTTATTCCAAGATTTATGTTTTGTTGCAGCAGTTTGTTGTTGTTGATGCGGCTGCTGCTTCTGCAACTGTACATTTGTTATTGCTGTCTCCGCCTCTTGCCTTCTCTCTTTCACCCCATCTCTCTTCTCAAGTTCTGTGTCTGGTTTATTGTTGTTGTTGCTGTTTTATTGATGAGCTGCAGTTGTTTAGCCAGCAGCAGCAACATCTCTCTTTTTTTTAATCTCGCTTGTGTCTCTGTTTTGAAGCTTGGCACGTACGCCTCTTTTATCTACCTCTCTGCCTTTCCCCCTTTCTTCTACTCTCTCCCTCTCTGTCTCTCTCGCTCTGTTGCATCTTCGCTGCAATTGGCTTTGGGGCAACAACAGGGTTCACTTCTTTTTATGTTTGGGTTTCTGGGGAGCCATCAATTTTAAGCGCTTGCTTTTAGACAAATTTGTTTTTGGTGGCAGCTAGAGTTGCCAGACTGTGTTTGTTATGCTTGAGTACTTTTACTTCACGATTAAGCTTATATTTTTTAAAGAACATATATTGGGGTCTTCTTAGTACAATTCAACGTTCCAGCCAACTCCCGAAAGTCGATTTAAAAAAAATCAAATTTTTCAGACCTAAGAAAATGCATTAATCAAAGTAAACGTCACAATTATGAAGCTCCCCCAATCATTTCGTTTTCAAATCAATTAATCACCGGCGAGATGTGACGTCAGTGGGAAATTCGATAAGCACACGCTTGGGTAAACAATTTCCAATTCCCAATCAAGAGTCATTAGGTCTGAAAATGCATTTGCATTGTCGGATTCCGATGGGAAGGGACACGCGGGACACGCCTCGAATAAAAGTTAGAAAGTTAGGATTGAATTCCGGGGATTTTGTCTACTTGAAGTGCATTTCTTATCTTGGCATTCTCGCCTCTAGTTTCTTTTTTGTTATTGTTTGTGTGTCACCGTTCAGGTTTTTGTTTTGTACTTCCGACACAAACATTTTGTAGGTTAGGTTCTTCAACAATTGTTTACAGTTTTAACTATGCACTTCCTCCCGTAAATAAGAGACATGTAGTCACATATTGTGCCCTCTCACTCATTTCATTTGTCACTCATTCAAATTCGTAGCGGAAAGCGGCAATAAACAACGGTTTTGTCCTGTTTTTGTTGCTATCGTTTACTCTTTTTTTCTGATTTTAATGTTAAATTTCAATACATATAGAAACTGATAATGCCTCAACGATTTTCGGAAATTCTCGCAATGCAACTTGCGGTGTGCAACGAAAAAAGTATACAACAAAAAAAACTGAATGAACAATTGAAAACCTCAACGAACGCGAGTCACGTCTAATTTGCGAATTGAAAACGGACAAACGGAGCAGGGAGGAACCAATGAAATAAACACGGGGAAGTGATAAGGGGACGAAAAAGAGGGAAGCATAAGCAATGAATTATAAAACCCACTGTCCATGTGCCCATTTGTGTGTATTCGAATTAGCAACAAAAGCTAGCCAACAAAAAGAGTAAATTTTCCTTTTATATATTTTTTTTTTTGCACATAAGCAATGTGTGCGAAATGACGTCATGTGGCATACAAAAGGTAGCTGAAATTTATCAGGCGATTGAAAGAGCACGCGAAATGGAACTTTAGATTTCGATACGAGGAACTCAAAGTGTACAGGAAATATACTCATAGAAAATCATAATAGAAAGGCAACTCCAACTGGAAAGGGGTTATGCGAAAATGGAAGCCTTGTACTCATTGTAACATTAAGTAGTTGTTGTTGTTTAGACCCACTTTACAGATACTTGTATCGGAACCGCAATCTAACAAGAAAGAGTGACAAGAGGCATGCCCTTCTGATAAGATTGCCACGTAACGGAATACAGTCAGACTTCTATAAGTCCAATCGTCCCAATTTTAAATTCTAATTCAGATGTCTTTTTAAAAGGAACGTCATGTATTGTTTTAGATTAATAGGCGACACAGTTATTAAATACAAGTACAAAATAAAGTTTTGACTAAAACAAAAATATACAAAACTTAACCAACACACATACTTTGGCTGTCATGGAATTACACTAACAAATCGGCTAAACAAGTTTCCAATATTTACAAATCTGTTTATCACTTGTTGCCGCTTTTCGCCATGTACTTGGCTAAAACCGCAAATGGCTTAGAAGAGCGAAAGAGAGGCGGCAGACACAGAGCAGTGGAAAAGTGGGTCACAACTAAAGTTGCCAACAACAGATGCGCGCCAGCAGGCGATTTATTAGCGACAGCCAAGTGCATTAGACACACTCCCCAGATTCTGCGAGTGGCAACAAATTGCTGATAAAACCTACAGCTGAGACCCCAAAAACCAGTATGACGTGCAACTGTATCTATAATCTGACAAGCGCCTAGAAAGTCCGAGGGAGAGAGATATGCATGAATCATGTGAAAAGGAAAAGCACACGCACACATACGAATCGCACACCCACCCAAAAAGAGAGTGGGACAGGGAGAGAAGGAAAAGAAAAATTACTAGAACATCAAGCTCAAAGCATAACAGCAAAGCAAACACACTCGCACGGAGCGTGTTGCGTGTGCTTGACCAAACCCAAAAAACAAAAACAACACTTATTAGAGGAGCACAAAAGATGGCGTCACCGGGCAGCAATTGCCGCTCATCATAACAGTAAAAGCGGACGGTTCAAGACATTTTGTAATATAACGATTATCTTGGCCAATTTTTTGTATTAAAGATCCTGCGAGGCGGAAGACACTTACCGGTATTCTTCGTTTTATTTTTCGTAATTCGTCGATCCTCCAGTGGCTGAAAGGCAGGCACAGGTCACAAATACAATGGTCACACTCACTATAGGTTAGAGGGGGAACGCACGCGTTTTATATTCGTATTCTCGCTCGCACTTTGGTTTTCGGCTGCTATTTCGTACGCACACATATGCCGCAGAGACTATCAAAAGGGGGAGGGAGAGAATTTAATAGAATTAACTTCTTGTAGAATCGGGCGAAATTTTCTTTAAAATATTTAAGAAGGCCGCTTCCTTGGCTTCGCTTCACTTCAGTAAATAACTGTCAATACGTTTCAAAGATGGCGCCGCTGCTAACGGCACTGCACCGCACCAAAAACGCTAAACAATGCTCTTTAATTCACTGCACTACGATAGTGTGAAAATAGGAATTAAACTTGTTACGAACTTGGTCAAAAGTCTGCGGACCGACGAACAGCGCACGTTGACAAATTGAAGACGAATGAAACGAATAGAGAACCGCTGAGAGCGGGCGGGCAGTGTTAGGCAACGTTAGGTGGGTGCAGGTCGAAAACAACTACAAGCAGCTACTCCCGCTTTTGGACTCGAGTCCGATTTAACTTAATTTGGCGAACAATTAAAGAGTTTCACTTTGAGTGGCAGAAATCTCAATCTGGGATTGCGCAAAAACTTTAAAGAGAGCCCGTGAGCAAGAGAGGTGAGAGCGGTACATCATCCTGCAACGCCCAAATATACGTGCGAGTGTGTGTGAGAGAGGGAGAGAGTGCTGGGAGGAACGAATATTTGGAGCAAAGCGTATGGGAAGAATAGCGGTACAAGACAAGTCCTTTTCGCCGCTTTGACCACAAAAAACGCTTCTTTTGGCGCTCGTTTCGCACTTTTAGGTATTCATCGCACAAAAACCATGTCAATTAAGCCGCACACGTCGATTATGTCATATTATTTATTCACACACAAGCGCGCGCCGCAACATATACACACATTCGTGCGTGTGTATTAACGGCGTCCCATCACCGGCAACGCCGTGAAAAAATCAATGAGCCCTGCGAGGACGTTGCCGGGATGAAAATCTGATATCCTGATACTAGAACCGACTCTACTTGTTGGCGACGAGTTCTTCGGATTGCGGATGCGAGAAAAACCACTGCTTACGGTTTGTAAATGCTGAATTTCCCGAATAAAACTCGTTGCGCGTGATGTGTGTGTCGGTGTCTCGGAGGTTTTACACGTTCTCTTTTAATCTCTTATTCTGCTCGTTTCGCAAAACGGTCTCACTGCAAACCACTCTCCTCCGGCATTCTCTCATTTTCTCTCATTCGCTTTTTTTACTTACATTCTGCATTATTTACTGTATAACTTGTAATGCTTTTCTTATCCGCCGGGTAATAAAAATGTTGATTTCATTTTAAATAATTGTGGCGAAACGGTAAAGATTGATTTAAAATTGAAATAATTAATAATACAACATTTGAGGTATTTTGAAAAATGCGCTTCCTTCTACGGTAACTGGTCCCACTTAGGCGTTGCCACATATCGCGAGATACTGGCAACATTTTACTTTGCCAGAATATAAACAATAAAATAAATATAAATAAAAATATCAATCAACATCAACAAGCCAGTTTTATATTTTATTTTTTTATTATATTGTTTAAAAAATATCATTATAAATCGGGTTTTCTACTTCAAAACTACTATAACCAAAACGACAGCACCGACTATTCGATAACTAGTAGCGGCAGTCAGGTGTTCGGATCCAGATACTTTATAAATATTTGTTTTGAGAGTAAATATCTTGTTTCTGTAGGTGTCACAGTCCGTATCGTTCCGCTGCTGTTGTGATTTTCGGGAGTGAAAGTGCGTGATTCGAATATCGCTCTCTCTGGGACAATCAAGGTCTATTTGGAAATGTGAAAATATATAATTTAATAGTGATTCAACTCGATGTTCTGGGAATCGTTCGCTTACTGCTATTTGCTGCTCACGGGAATGAGCCTGGCTTGAAGAATGCATTAATTACCAAACCAGTTTGGGTTTCGCAGTAGAATTACCAATGATTCTATATGCTAGGCAGCCAAACAATCATTCGAATCGGGCAGATGGGGGCAGAACGACGGGACCCTAGCATATTTTGCTCCAATTAAAGGCCAATTTACGATATTATACCCTATATAGTATATGGTAGTTCCGGTCTCAATGCCAATGTCACGGCTGGAAATGGGATCTGGGCATGGGAAGGTAGCTAAATCTACCGAATGGTGCACACCCTTTGAGTCACTTGAGAATCTCATGCTCCGAATGATGTCACACAATGTAGCATATATAGTATATATATGTATCTGAACATATGCGTATGAATTATATTTGGGTGCGAACCGAGAGGAATTCTTAGTCTCCAAAGTATAATTTCTGTTTGAATAAACCTAATGCTCGTTGCGTGAATTTAAGTAATTTAATTAAACCCGGGAGTCACGTTGGGACTATTAACGCTTCTCTAATACACGCTTAACCCCATATTTGCGGCTCGGGGTGTGTTTTTAATTCCCCCGCTAGGCCCATAAATAAATATGGACTATATATGTTTGGGGCTTTGCTAACTAGATATCAATATTGGCACAGCAAATGTTTATCGATTGGTTTTTAATCTCGAACGGCACCTTTTTAATTTTAGATACCTGAGCCATCATGGACGACTTGAAGGGATTCTTGAGGCAAGCGGGTCAGGAGTTCCTGAACGCGGCTGGCGAGGCGGCCATGGGAGCTGCCAAGGATGTGGTCGGATCGGTGATCAATGAGATATTCATCAAGAAGGAAGCCGACACCAAGAGGGTTCTGCCGAGCATCAAGAACATGCGAGTTGTAAGTAGAATCCAAGGGTTATCCTTCGATTTTTACTATTTGTAGGGCTAGATAAACATACATTAATACGATTCATTGAGATCCATATGCATGTTAACCCATTACATTCCACTCAAACATTAGCAACCATTGCAATCCTCCCAATCTTCTCAAGCGTTGTACTATGGGAACGTAAGTACTTACTGCTGTCATCGTTATGGCATTGACACAATTCCGCCCGAAGGATAATGTGCTGCCAAAGTGTCGTACTGTGTGTTGTCCTTGTGTGTGTTTCTTTTTGTGTACAAAGCATCAATACTCCTTTTAAATCCATTACACCAATATACTCTGTACATACAGCTATTATAATAAACTCTAAAAGCTTGCCATAAATAACTAATGCCAAGTCCTTTTTGTAGCTGGGTGAAAAGAGCTCGAACCTGGGACCCTATTCCGAAGTTCAGGACTTCGAGACCATCCGGAATAGCTGTGTGGCAAGCGGGTCGCTCTTCGAGGATCCCCTGTTTCCTGCTTCGAACGAGTCTCTGCAGTTCTCCCGGCGGCCAGATCGCCACATCGAGTGGCTGAGGCCCCATGTAAGTCATAAATATTACCTAAAGTTTATAGAGAATTAACATTAATTTTACTACAAAAGGAAATCGCCGAGAATCCGCAATTTTTCGTGGAGGGTTACTCACGCTTCGATGTCCAGCAGGGAGAGCTGGGAGACTGCTGGCTCCTGGCTGCCACGGCCAACTTGACCCAGGAATCAAACTTGTTTTTCCGCGTAATTCCACCAGAACAAAGCTTCGAGGAGAATTATGCGGGCATCTTCCATTTCCGCTTCTGGCAGTATGGTAATTCTGAATCTAACCTGCGACTAAATTAGATTTTAAACCAAATTTGTGTCTAATTAATAGGTAAATGGGTGGATGTCATAGTGGATGACCGCTTGCCCACATACAACGGAGAGCTGATGTACATGCACTCCACAGAGAAGAATGAGTTCTGGAGTGCCCTGCTGGAGAAGGCATATGCCAAGTATGAATTAATAAACTCCTTAATTTGCTAGCTTTTTAAATCATATCATATTTCCCACAGACTTCATGGATCCTATGAGGCTTTGAAGGGCGGCAGCACGTGCGAGGCCATGGAGGATTTCACTGGCGGCGTTAGCGAGTGGTACGATTTGAAGGAAGCCCCTGGAAATCTGTTTACTATTCTACAAAAGGCCGCCGATCGCAATTCCATGATGGGTTGCTCTATTGAACCGGATCCCAATGTTCTGGAGGCCGAAACTCCCCAGGGTCTGATTCGCGGCCATGCTTACTCCATCACCAAGGTCTGCCTTATTGACATTGTCACGCCAAATCGCCAGGGAAAGATCCCAATGATTCGTATGCGTAATCCTTGGGGCAATGAGGCCGAGTGGAATGGCCCTTGGAGTGATAGCTCGCCTGAATGGCGATATATACCCGAGGATCAGAAGAATGAGATTGGACTCACTTTCGATAGAGATGGGGAGTTCTGGATGTCCTTCCAGGATTTCCTTAATCATTTCGATCGCGTGGAGGTGGGACTGCTAAGATAACCATAATGTCTCCAGAAAATACCTATTTAAATTTAATTTTCAGATTTGCAATTTGTCGCCAGACTCGCTGACGGAGGATCAGCAGAACAGCGGCAAACGGAAGTGGGAGATGTCCATGTACGAAGGCGAATGGACACCTGGCGTCACTGCCGGTGGTTGCCGCAACTTCCTGGACACTTTCTGGCATAATCCCCAGTATATCATCACGCTGGTGGATCCCGACGAGGAAGATGAGGAGGGCCAGTGCACGGTGATTGTGGCTTTGATGCAGAAAAACCGTAGATCGAAACGGAATATGGGCATGGAGTGCTTGACCATTGGCTTTGCTATCTACAGCCTCAGTGATCGCGAACTGGAGAACCGTCCGCAGGGCCTGAACTTCTTCAGGTACAAGTCCTCCGTGGGAAGGTCGCCTCACTTTATCAACACTCGAGAAGTAGGTTTTATAATTATTTAAAAGTTAAATCAATTGGTCAAACCCGGATTTTATTACAGGTATGCGCTCGCTTTAAATTGCCTCCTGGCCACTACCTGATTGTGCCCTCAACTTTCGACCCGAACGAGGAGGGCGAGTTCATCATTCGAGTATTCTCCGAAACCCAAAACAATATGGAGTACGTAAATGTAGACAATGACAATAATGAGTTTGTATATTAGAAATAATTCGTTCGTTCGTTCGGGTTTCAAATACTCAAAAGCTTCTAAAGTGCAATATGTGGGTATGTGACTACAGTATATTTTTCTATTTATAGCGCTAGTAATTGTTGAATTAAAATTGTTTGTTGAATCTTTACCCTAAAACACATTCCCAGTGGTTTAATAATGGAGATAAATGCATGTCCCAGCTCTTGAATATTTTCTTTTAATTAAATGCGTGCAGTATTATTTTTAAAGTTTTTTAATTAACATTTGTCCAAGTTATTATGTCCGTCTGTCTGTCTGGTTTTATCTTGGCGGAAATGAACTGAAATGGAAAATAGACAAAGAAAGTATTAAATATAAGCTCATGGCAAAGGTTACTTTTAAATTAATTTAAATCTCAAGAGATTCCCAAAGGGCGGTTAGAAAATATATAGATCAAAACTCGGCTTATTCTATCCTTGCTTTAATGTATTTTTTCTATGTAACTACTATATATATATTATTCTAAAGTAACAATAAAGGATATACCCACAACAACGTATTATATTTTGAAATGGTCAACCCCCACAACAACCTTGCTTTAAATATTCATTAAAATCCCTTTCTGTAGTGTACATAAAATGGTTTAATTACAATTCGCACATTATTCATCAATCATTTCGCTTTTCACTTTCCACTTTCATTTAGAGAGAATGATGATCATGTGGGTTACGGCGACAAGGCCGATACGGTAAGTAAATCGTGGCAAACGGGATCGCTTAATTAGGAATTTCTTTTTTAAGATATCGCCTGGATTCCCGACACCGAAGCCCCTGGATCCGCAGAAGGAGAGTTTGCGTCGCCTGTTCGATAGCATTGCTGGCAAGGACATGGAGGTGGACTGGATGGAGCTGAAGCGTATCTTGGACCATTCAATGAGAGATGGTAAGGAAAACCCATACTTTACACGTCCTTATACCACCAATTAATGTTAAATATTATTTTACACTTTAAAGATCTGCCAAAGCCGGTTGTTTTCAACCGTTTCTCACCATTTGAAACCCAGGCTGCTGGTCCTGGGGAGATGGATGGTGGCGGCGCCTGTGGTCTTCTGTCCTTGATTTGCGGACCCTTCCTAAAGGGCACGCCCTTTGAGGATCAAATGGGAATGAATGATCAGTCGAACAAGAGGCTAATAGGGGATAATCCCGCTGATGGAGGAGGACCTGTAGCAGGAAATGGTAAAATTTATAGAAAACATAAAATGTAACTATTAAGAAACACATGAAATATTTCAGCAATTGTGGATGAAACCCATGGATTTTCCAAGGACGTATGCCGCTCCATGGTGGCCATGCTGGATGCTGACAAGTCCGGCAAGCTAGGATTTGAGGAGTTTGAGGTTCTGTTGTCGGAAATAGCCAAGTGGAAGGCCATCTTCAAGGTTTACGATACTGAAAACACAGGTCGTGTGTCAGGTTTCCAGCTGCGGGAGGCTCTTAACTCAGCTGGCTATCATCTAAACAACCGCGTCCTCAACGCCTTAGGTCATCGTTATGGTTCGCGTGATGGCAAGATTGCCTTTGATGACTTCATCATGTGCGCAGTCAAAATAAAGACATATATAGGTAAAAAAAACTATAATTAAATTCTATGATAATTGCTACATAAATTTTCATCCTCACAGAAATCTTCAAGGAGCAGGACACTGAGAAAAATGAAACGGCCACGTTTACGCTGGAGGAATGGATAGAGCGAACAATATATTCTTAATTAACGTTTTTCTTGATACTTAAGTTAGCAAATCAACTCGAACAAACCTATATTTACATGAAATCTCGTTGTCCTTAATCTCCAATATTTTGCATTAAACAGTACAAAAGAAGAAAGAGTACTTCCGTAGAAGTGTTAATCACGTCGTTGTATTTATAAATGCTTGTCGTTATAAGGGATGTTTATCGAATTTAATGACTAAATAATTATGGTTTATTTTTAAAAGGAATTGTATCTTGAGGCAATGTTAACTTATTAAAGAATTCCACACCCGACTTTCTGTTTTAAAATTTATATTGGGGTTTCATTAAAATGATTAAATATATTATATATTTAATATTAATGGTTAACAAAAAATATAAGAAAAAAACAGCAACTCTTTTTCGTTTAGTAATTCATTTTATTTGTTGTTGTTGTGATCGAGAACCTGGCACCAAATTAATTAGCTCGGAGTAAAGCTTGTGTATTGGTAGAATATATAAATCACAATATAAATGTCTTAAAATACACCCAAACTGTTGATGAATTACATTTTTAGTTGTATTAGATCGGGGTCAAAGTTATCTATAAATATTATTACTAGCCAGCTTCTATCTTTTCATTCAAGAACGTGTCTTTGTTTCTTAAATTATTTTGACTACATGACGATGTGAGAATGCGGCCGGCCGAGTGGGGGGTCTCGTCAAACTTTTGAGTAAGTATCATCGAAGCCATATATGTATATATGCTTCATACGTAGAGATAAGCGAATTATCCGCAGAATATATATAGAATATATATTTTTTAGGTATGTACAATCATTAAGTTAATATCTATTTGCGCAGACACTAAAAAGAGTTACGCGTGGCCATGCAAGGCGGACGTATTGCAATACATGTGCTCCCCCGGGCTGCTTAGTGCCTCCTCCACAATTCGCAGAGGCTCATTCGTCGCCGATCTTGTAGGATCGTCCAGGCCAATGCTCATCCCTCTTTGTAGGCTGCCCCCAGTTAAGTCTTTGCCACTGGAGCTTGCATTTTGCAACTGCAATTGGGAGCTGAAGCTCTGATGCAAATCATTATCATATATTCCTGTGCTTTGCAAAAGATCTCCGGAATTGCTTGACTTAAGATGTCCACCAAAGTCAGTTGTGGTCGTCGTCGATGTGGACTCAAAACTAGATAAACTGGTGGTGGTCGAATCTCTTGGAACGCTGGGCGGGGGGAATACATGCTGATAACGTTGGCGTATTGAATCGACGACATCGAACAGGTTCTTGGCATCCATGGCCAAGACGTGGGCAGCAGATAGCATACTCCTGCAATTCATAAAAAAAAACATTAGCTGATGGACTTTCGAGTCATCATTTAACGAACATACTTCCGATATTCACAATCCAGGGTAGTGTCGCTGTATTGCTGAGCCAAACGCATGGCTGAAACAAGCTCATGCATATCCTTGGACAGCACTTGATGTGCCATTTGGACTTCCCTGATAAAAAAAGAAGCAAGTCAGTAAATATATGTTAATTGATATTAATTATTATTATGGCTTACTTAAGGGCCTGTGCTGGGAACAGTACCGATATTTTGTCCACCGATGTAAGCAGGTTTCTCAACTTGACGCCCACATTCTTAACCAGTTCCAAATAACCCTCGGTATTGGCTTTTTCCACACCTTGTGACAGTACCATTATTGATTTGACTACCAATGTGGTGGCGCAATAAACTTCATCATCTGCACGATTAAGTGGGCGACCAATTCCAAAGTTTCTGGCATTCGAACTTGCCTGCTGCTCATCGCTAACCGTTGCCAAGCCAGACAAGTGATCCGCCGAAGAGTTGTTTGACTTTAGCGAAAGAAGATTAGCATTTGGTGTCATGGGCCTGGAGTTGGAGTTGGAACAGGAGTCGGGCAAGCTAGAGGGTCCGGCCGACATAAAGTCCAACTTGAACATTTGCGACTGGTGGTCGTTGAGGGATCCATGGGGTATGGAGCTAGATCGTCGCCTCTGAAGGATTAAAAATAAATTAAAATTTTGTAATCCAGAATAAAGGAAAGCATTTTTGTTACTTACTTCTTCTTGGATTAACCATTCGCTGTCACTGTTGCTTTCCTTCCTTTGTTGTCGCAGCTTTTCACCCAAAACATTGTGTTTGGCCTGCAAATTAAAATGTAATTAATCTTTAATAAATGTTAACCAGACAAACTTTCAATATAAAATAAAATATAACATAAAAATCCACTAATATACAAATAATATATGTAAGAAATAATAAGGATCAACCAAATAAGGGAAATAATAGCGTAATGCAAGCTCTTGGCTGCTGGTAACGTGTCCAATGAAGGGCCAAACCTGATTTCCCATAGCCTCCGCCTGCAAGGTAGCCATGCAAACTGCTCCATCCGATACATTGGGTCCCATTGCAACAACATTCTGGGCCCCCGAAAGCATCCATTGTCGCTCCCATTCCCGCTGATTTCGCAGACTTTCATCATAATTTTGAGGGGATACAACACCAAAGGAGTCTGTTGGCATATTTGGCTGTATTCCCTGTATAAATTCTACGGGGGCTTGTGCATGGGCCAGCTCTACTGGGGGAGGAAGCATCATATTCATCACTGGAGGAGTGCAAGTGACTTGTTGCTGCTGCTGCTGTTGCTTGGCAGACACACAGGTCTTTAGTCCAACACCACCGAAATCGTAGATTTCCTCGGGCAAAGCTTCACATTCAATTGACGTTTTCATTTGCTGGCGGTAGGCATGGAAGTACGTATTTCGCTCCATGCTCCTTGAACGCTCGGCTGTATTTGTAAAGTGCGGCGGCTGTGACGGCTTGGTATTGTAGAATACTAGATTTTGTGCGGACATCAGTGATTGATGGCGCTCCAAACTGCCACCTTTCGAGTGCATGGGCTTTGCCAGCACCGGTTGGTGCCTCTCCAGGCTGCCATACAGACTGTAGCCCGTAGCTGTAACCTTTGACACCGCGGGGTTAGCTAAATTATCGCCAGCAGCTTGCATTTGATCTTCGGTATTATGCGGCGGTGGACAAACGACAAAACTACTCTTTGAAGGCAAACTACCCGTAAACATGTGGGGACTGAGGGGATCGAGAGGGTTAGCTAAAGCGGTTAATGGATTCGCCATCTGACTGGCATTGCACTGGGACTTTTGCAGCCTTTCGGACTCTGCAATGGGGTCAAGCTTCAGCATATCTGCTGCCGGAAGCTTGGTGGTCTTAAGCGAAACATTCGATTTGCTGTCATCTAATCCTACGGCTAGAGTATTAAATACCGAAGCTGGTGTGGTGTAGGCGGCCGGATTGATGCCCCGCTTCTGGTTCTCCATCATCAGCTTGGCCAATACCGCTGGATTTTGTGCAATGATATAGGTTTGAGGTATTGATGTTGTTTCATCCACTTTTGGCATCAAGCCTGTAAGATCTGCAAGTAAACCAAGGGTTTAGTTTCAGTAATAAGTTTACTAATTGGTTGTTTATTATATTACCAGAATCATGCATGGCTCTGGATGGCTTCAGTGGCGGAATGTCGATTTCATCGCCGCCCACCCAGGACATGGTAGCCACACGCCGGTGCTCCCGCTTCAGAGTCTCCGACGAACTAATGCTATCTTCAATAAGAATTTCACTGAAGAGTGAAAAGTGGGTTAACAACTGGAATATTATCGACAGTAAACCGGTACTCACTGCAACGTTTCCTTAATCCTCTTGAAATTAGGTCTTTTGAGGGGCTCATAAGCCCAGCATTGCGACATTAGGGAGTACAGCCTTGGCGGACAGTTCGGAGGCAGTGGCAGGCGTTCGCCGTTTTCCAGTTTTGAGATAACATCGCTGTTCTTAACACCTTGAAACGGTTTCACTCCAAGCATAAGGATTTCCCAAATACAGACACCTACAAAATAGAGAAAAGGAATCAGAATAAGTCCTAATAAATCGTTATTTATCTACTAAACCCACCGAACATCCATACATCACTGGCTGTGGTGAATCTTCTAAAGTTTATAGACTCCGGGGACATCCATTTAATGGGTAAAGCAACTGTAAAGTAGACAACAGTCTTAAGTTATGAATTTTCATAGCTAAACTATGGGACTCTTACCTGTGGGCGTTGAATGATAATACGACTGATCGGAGACCCAGCGGGATAAACCAAAATCGGCCAGCTGTAACGATAGAGAAGCAACTTAATATCATCAAATCAACAAAATATTCTCTGGAAAAACAAACCTTGACACAAGTTGGCGAGCTGACAAGTACATTACGCGCAGCTATGTCTCGGTGTACGAATTTCTTCGACTCCAAGTAGCTAAGGGCCGTCGATAGTTGGTAACAATACTTAAGCAGAGTTCCGTGACTTAATCTGAATATAAAGAGGAATATTTATTTATAAGAAACTATCCAAAGAATTAAGATATTCGCCTCACCTTTCGCTATTTGTCTTTAAATAAGCTCGCAGCTCACCGAGCTTGGCCAGCTCCATGACTATCCAAATGGGCATTACGCTGCAAATGCCTATTAGCCGTATAATATGCGGGTGATCAAACTTTTGCATAATATCTGTAAAATTTTACAAAATTATATATAAATTTCTCTATAAAAACCTATAGGTTTAAGTTACTTACAAGCTTCGGCCAGAAAATTTTCCGTTTTCTCGGGATCATCATTGGCTTTGCATGTCTTAATTGCCACTTGAATGACATCTGGTCTTTGGTCGCTATTACTATCCTTCCCATTGCCCAGCAAGTTCTTGACTTTAGTCGCCGACTTTGGTAGAGTATATGTGCCAACATAAACATCTCCAAACTGGCCCACGCCTATTTTGGCACTCGGTATTATGTGGGCTCGGTCTAATTCGTAATTTCGAACGGTGGGCGTTGAATAATCGCCCTCGCCCTCCAACAAACCAATCTCTGCATAATCGTCCGTCAGCATTGGTTTTCCCTGACCCGAAGAAGTCATCAATTTATTCGACTCCAGCTGTGTGGCGTCACTCGGCGATGCTTTGCCGTTATCATCGCTGGAAGCGTTGATTTCACGCTGCCACACCGTAAACTCTAGGTCTTTTGACAGCAATCTGCAGTAGCCGTCAATGAGGTCGGCGATACTCTCAGCAGTCTGAAAGCAGTATATTATTAAAAAGTTGATACAAAATATATTATAGGCGCCACTCACATTAATTCCATTACACGTAATAACCAAATCTTCGACATTGTTGGAGGCAGAGATCTTGATCTGCGTTTTGATCTTCTGGCAATTGCAATTGACATCTGATTCTGTGGCATTTTCGCTAGACTTGGGCAGCTTTTCCTTTGGTAGAGTGCACGTTTTAATAGCAACGACATCCTTAAACTGGGCAACATTCGTTAAGCTCGCTTGTGGATGTGTTTGATAAGAGATTCCTACACAGTATCGAAATAAAAAGCTCAAGTTTCAATAATAATAATTGTTTTCTGGAAAAAAAAAGTTACCAATGTGTGGACCGACGTGTAGGATTCCAGAAATATTCCATGCCGAGCTCAGGGTTACCGAGAACTGCTCAAAGTTTGTTAAATATATATTTTTCAAAAGATCGAAGAACCTGGAAAGCATGAAGCGAAGGTTGTAATTCAATATTCTGTATATATTCGATGGGTGAATGCATACCGGGTCAGGTACTCGATGTCGTTGTAATTGTAGACCTTCTTGTAACCGACTTGGATCATTTTCTTAAGATTCTTTGGCTTTGATGTGGCTATCACAGATTGCGGGAGAAAGCTCTTAAATCCGATCTCCTTTTCAATATAGTCGATGTGCTGCTTCTTGTCGGGCGCCTTCACGGTGATGTTCTTGAAGTAATGCCGAATTCCCAAACAGCACAGCTGCACCGCCACCTCAGTGTCGATCGAGGTGACATTGGCCTGAATAAAGTCTTCTTTCACCTTGAAAACCAGAAGAATGGGTATGACTTTCGAGGTTTATAAATCGCACATAACCGCCGATTTTTACCTGATTGAAGTAGTAGAAGCAAGTGGCCTTGTCCTCGTCGAAAAGGTCCTGAATACTGTTCGGCACGTAGCGCACCCTCAGCTCTACGCGCCACACCCTATTGGCAGTGATCCGGCGATCGTGCTCCTCATGCTGCAGCATACCCTCATCCAGCTCCGCCTGATTGTTGGGACAGTCCACGTTCGAGCAGCCGGGCGTCAGTATGTGGCTTAGCACCTTCTGCATCGATGTGCTCCTGGCTAGCCAGATCACCTCCTTGGTGATCATGTTAAGCATGCGACAGGCATACCGCTGGATGCTGGGCTTCTGCTGTCCATCCTTGCCCAGGTCCTCGACGGTTTTCCGGATCACATGGAAAACGGTATCCTTGACATTGAACCGAACAGCCTTGTAGCTTTTGTTCGGCATATAAACGTGGATAACATACTCCTCGAGCGACACTGGGAAAGAAGACACGGTTCTTAAATTAACACCACACAAAGTTCGCATCTGGGCCACAAACACTTACACTCATTTTGGGTGGGCGGCGTTAGACTGTTGTGGCTGCCGCTGGCTTCCGCAGTGTTCATGGTAGTCCACAGTTACCGCACAGGGCGCAGGGATTCCGGATAAACTCTTCAACCTGCGATGACAGCGGAGATATGGGCATATGTTAGGCACCGCGTCACTGATATCGATTGCATCACTCAATAGCTGGCCACGAATCCTGCAAATGTCGCCTGAATCTTCACAGGTGGAAGCGGAAAGAGAGACTTTCCCACCCCGTGTTACGTTTTTTGTTGTGTGGAACCACACCTTACTGCCGCAAACCCCGACTACTCTCTCCCACACTCTCTTGTGACGCCAGCAGCACTACGGGCCGTCGTCGATCGCGATCGATATAGCCGAATTCTTTAATCTGGTCGTGGTCGACGGGAAAGATATTCGTTGTTGCCAAACCTCGGTTTATGGAAATACACAGTATTTGGTACACACACACATGGGCGCACGCACGCATACATACATACGTAGGTCTGCGCCAGATGTGAGGGGTTGATACTGTTACTAAATTAATTTCTGTAAAAACCGTTTGGCTCCGCGGCTTGTTCGCGGCATCGCGGAATCAAGTGAGCGAACCCGGGGCTTCACCGGGCTTAAACGAGCCGGAATTGCTTATTTTGTTAAAAAGGCGATTACTTATTTCTCCGCAGTAGCCAGTGGGACCAGGACTTGTGGTGGCGCATAATCCGTCCCAGGTTTTAGGTACACTCGTACCCAGGTACAACTCGAATTTGGTATTCTGCTCAAACTGGTTAACTGCCACACCTGGCGTGGTTGAAAAAAAATTCTTTGCACAATTTTTAAGCAAATTTCCGATTAAAAGTGGAATAAAAGTAAGTTTTTACCCTTCCTAAGCAACCCAGACATTGTCCAATCCACGGAACATGATTTGCATAAGAAGAACTTGGTAGTAGGAACCTTATTTACGGATTTTTCCCTGCAGCCCCCGCACACGTTTACACATTTCAGTCCCCGAAATGTCGGACTCTGAAGTAAGCAATATGTCGGACAGTGGCTCCGAGGATGGCTCCATATCCAACAAGTCACAGCGTTCGCAGCGCAGCGTCAGATCCAAATCGGGCTTTCGGTCGCGATCCCGATCCAGGTCCGGCTCCAGATCACCCTCGCGCTCCCGATCCCGCTCCCAGTCGGGCCATTCGCGCTCGGGATCGGAGTCACCGCAGCGTAGGAACCGCGGCAAAAGCGATGAGTCTGGAGAGGAGGAGGAGGAACCGCCGGGCGAGGACATTGATTCCGAGGAATACGAAGAGGAGGAGAATGAGGACCATCCGAGGAAGAAGAAGAAGAAGGAGCGTTTCGGTGGCTTCATCATTGACGAGGCCGAAGTGGATGATGAGGTGGGTGCACTCCACACGATTGCTTATTTATTTTACTTGAAATAATATTTTATTTACTTGATAGGTCGACGAAGACGACGAGTGGGAAGAGGGTGCCAACGAGATTGGCATTGTTGGTAACGAAATTGACGAATTGGGGCCCACGGCCAGGGATATTGAAATCCGACGAAGAGGCACAAACCTATGGGAGTATGTTTAACCGTATTTATACGTTAAATATAATGCAATCTTATGAAATATTCACAATTTCAGCACTCAAAAGGAAGACGAGATCGAAGAGTACCTCCGAAAGAAATACGCTGACGAGTCCATAGCCAAGCGACGTTTTGGCGATGGCGGGGAGGAGATGTCGGATGAGATAACCCAGCAGACCCTGCTGCCGGGCATCAAGTAAGCTTACAAATTGCATTCCAGGAACATTATTATATTTCCCATGCTCGCAGGGATCCCAATTTGTGGATGGTGAAATGCCGGATTGGAGAAGAAAAGGCCACGGCCCTGCTGCTGATGAGAAAGTTCTTAACCTACTTGAACACAGATGATCCGCTGCAAATCAAATCGATTGTCGCGCCCGAGGGCGTCAAGGGTTACATTTATCTGGAGGCCTACAAGCAGACGCACGTCAAAACGGCCATTGACAATGTGGGCAACCTTCGGATGGGCAAATGGAAGCAGGAAATGGTGCCCATCAAGGAAATGACAGACGTTCTCAAGGTGGTCAAGGAGCAGGTTGGCCTCAAGGTCAAGCAATGGGTGCGCCTAAAGCGCGGTCTCTACAAGGATGACATTGCACAGGTGGACTATGTGGATTTGGCCCAAAACCAAGTGCATCTGAAGCTACTGCCACGCATTGATTACACAAGAATGCGAGGCGCTTTGAGGACAACGGCAACGGTATGAAAGGGCTTAACAAGGAATCAAGCATGAATTTAATGTGAAAATTTAATATTCTAGGAGTCTGACGATAGCAAGCGCAAGAAGAAACGTCGTCCCCCAGCAAAACCATTCGACCCCGAAGCCGTGAGGGCAATCGGAGGCGAAGTCCACTCCGATGGTGACTTCCTGCTCTTTGAGGGCAACCGATATTCTCGGAAGGGCTTCCTCTACAAGAACTTTACCATGTCAGCCATTCTGTCGGATGGTGTAAAGCCCACTCTGGCCGAGTTAGAACGTTTTGAGGAATCTCCAGAGGGTAAGCGAATATTGAACTATGATCCTTTGGCCAAATATTAATCTGGAAATGTCTTCCACATACAGAGGTCAACTTGGAAATTCTCGGCAGCATCAAGGATGATCCCACTTCAACCCATTCCTTCTCAATGGGCGACAACGTTGAAGTTTGCATTGGTGACTTGGAGAATTTACAGGCCAAAATTGTGGCCATTGACGGCACTATGATTACAGTCATGCCCAAACATCAGGATCTTAAGGTTTGCTTTATTAATTTACAAATCTGATTAGCCACTACATGTATTTATATTCCAGGATCCTTTGATCTTCAAAGCCAGTGAATTGCGCAAGTATTTCAAGACGGGCGATCACGCCAGGGTATTGGCTGGTCGATATGAGGGCGAAACTGGTCTCATCATTCGCGTTGAGCCCCACCGAGTGGTGCTGGTATCGGATTTAACCAATCACGAGCTGGAGGTGTTGCCAAGGGACTTGCAGTTGTGTTCCGATGTGGCCACCGGTGTCGACTGTCTCGGTCAGTTCCAGTGGGGAGACTTGGTGCAACTCGAGTGAGTTTCTATTCATCTTTTTGTTTGTGAAGCAAGTTCTTATGTCTCTTTATCAAATAGTTCCCAGAATGTGGGCGTTATTGTGCGTCTGGAGCGCGAGAACTTCCATGTGTTGGGCATGAATGGAAAGTGCATCGAGTGCAAGCCAACTGCCTTGCACAAGCGAAGGGAGAATCGTAATACCGTGGCCCTGGATGCCGACCAGAACCAGATTCGTCGCCGCGACATTGTTAAGGTTATGGAGGGTCCACATGCTGTAAGTAATTCCATAAAAATCTGTCAGTATGTCACTTAACAGAGATTCTCTTCTTAAAGGGCCGTTCTGGTGAAATTAAGCACCTGTACCGCAGTCTGGCCTTTCTGCATTGCCGCATGTACACAGAGAATGGCGGAATATTTGTCTGCAAGACGCGACACTTGCAGCTGGCTGGAGGCAGCAAGACCAATGTGAATAATGCAGGAACTCTTGGTGGCCTGGGATTCATGTCGCCGCGCATTCAATCACCCATGCATCCCTCCGGTGGTCGGGGCGGAGCTCGTGGTGGGGCACGTGGCGGCCGGGGCGGATTCCGTGTTACCCGCGATCGCGAGATTCTGGGTAAAACTATCAAAATTAGTGGAGGACCCTACAAGGGCGCTGTGGGTATTGTCAAGGACGCCACCGAGAGCACAGCTCGCGTGGAGCTGCATACCTCATGCCAGACGATATCAGTGGACCGGAATCATATTGCTATTGTGGGTGTGCCCGGAAAGGAGGGCAGTGTATCCACCTACGGACGCACCCCAGCTCGTACTCCCGGCTATGGAGCCCAGACGCCCAGCTACACCGCTGCCGGATCAAAGACTCCTTTGGTGGGAAGCCAAACACCCAACTGGGATACGGATACGCGTACTCCTTATGGTACAATGACACCGTCTCACGATGGCAGCATGACGCCGCGGCACGGAGCCTGGGATCCGACTGCAAATACTACGCCGGCCAGGAACAACGATTTCGATTATTCCCTTGAGGAGCCCAGCCCCAGCCCTGGCTACAATCCAAGTAAGAGTTTGTATTGTATTCTTCTTGATTTCGTTTTTTAAACTTTGCAAATCTCTTAGGTACTCCTGGCTATCAGATGACTTCCCAGTTTGCGCCTCAAACACCTGGCACTCTGTACGGATCAGATAGGAGCTATAGCCCCTTCAATCCCAGTCCGAGTCCCGCACCATCGCCCTATCCCGTTGGCTATATGAACACACCATCGCCATCGACCTATTCCCCGAATACCCCGGGTGGAATACCGCAGTCTCCGTACAATCCCCAGACACCCGGAGCCAGTCTGGACTCCTCGATGGGCGACTGGTGCACCACGGACATTGAGGTTCGCATCCACACACACGACGACACCGATCTCGTTGGACAAACTGGCATTATTCGGACGGTTTCCAATGGCGTATGCTCGGTATTCTTGCGCCAGGAGGATCGCAGTGTGTCCATTGTCAGTGAGCATCTGGCTCCAGTGCCGCCGAACAGTGGCGATGAGTTCAAGGTCATCTACGGCGAGGAGCGCGAGTCTGTCGGCAGAGTGTTGTCCAAGCAGGAGGGCGACGTGCTCGTCTGCAAAATAAACGACGAGGTTAAGATGATACCCGTTAACCACCTCTGCAAGATGAAGTCCATCGATTAAAATATGATTATGTTGACCATTTCGAACTTGTCGAAATGAAATTTCAAATAATATAACAAATATTGATTCAAATAAACAATAATCAAGACAAGTTTGATTGTTTTGCTTAAATTTACTTATTCTTTTGGTTACAAATTACTTGGAGAAGTAAACAGTAAACTATAATTTAGCCCTTCTGACTAGAAAACAAAAACAAAAAAAACTTACAGAATATTTAATGAAATTTCAAAGTCTCACCCAAAAGTATTTTGAAATATTAAAATAAAAATATACGATAATAAAATGTATTTAAATAATCATTGGTTTTATTACAAGGTAAGTTTTTTGAGATTAAATTTAAAAAATTAAAAATAGGCGCCTCATAAATTTATTTAATGGTAAATTTATTTTTATTTATTTGTATTTATTATATTAGTTATATTTTCTAAACCAAAGACCTACTGGAAAAAATTTATTAAACAAAAACTTTAATTCTTGTATCTTAACATTAATATTAATAATCTTTATTGACTTCTAGTTGTCCTAGGTTTAAGGAACCATTTAAAAATAATTAAAGTAAAAAAATAAATAAAATAAATAATGAAAAGAGTGAAATATATTCACTTTTCGTAAAAACAATATATATTTAAGTGTTAAAACTATCGTAAAAGTTATTTAAAAAATTTAAATTTCTTGCACGTTACTTGAATAAAATAATATTCATAAAAAGTGAAATAGGTTTAAGTTTAAATTAATATTATGTTTACATTTCTCATTAGCTAAAAACCCAGAGTTAAGTTTATGTACTACTTCCCAACCATAAATTGTTAATAAATTGGTCTGATTGGTCTAATTTGTTTACCATTTAATTTGTTGCTGCCACCTAATTTAAACTATGGATTCACGGTAACTAGCTTTATAAGTATATTTTTGATCAGAAATTGTGGCCTCTTGTTGATAAAATATGTCAGTTTTGATATATGTAACTATAGTTTACTACATTTTTGACAACCCTGCGCTATATTCGATATCAATTTTAATTTTACAGAGTTTTGCTTATGGAACGAGTTTTGCTTATGGAATCTAACATTACAGAGTTTTGCTTGGAATCTAACATTAAAGCTTATAAAAATCTAACATTTCGCTGTTAGATTGACAAACAAAAATTGAAGTGTGGCCGAAGCGAGATCTTTGGAATATACCGAGTGGCGCGCGTGAAACAGAGTTACCTTGCCGCATACACTTCGCAAATCCTAAACGACAATCGATAAAATCGACATATTCGATATCAACGAAAAACATCGATGTTCCATGTGTTTTACTTCTTCCTCTTTCCTTTTTCTTTTCTAAAAATCCATAATGGCGGTACGTTTGCAGAAAATTTTGGAAGAATTGTAACTACTTGCATCGACGCCTATTCCACTGCCTTTGCGAAATGTTTGAGTGCGAATACGACGTGCGAGCGTTTGGAATGCCGCCCGAAATGTTATTTTGCGTGTTTCCGGCCCCCAAGTGACGTATTCCATTGATTGTTTCAGGCCGTTGCTAAGAAGGAACCCAAGATCAAGCGCGACCCGGCGAAGAACCCGATGCGGGATCTGCACATCCGCAAGCTGTGCCTGAACATCTGCGTGGGAGAGTCTGGCGATAGGCTGACCCGTGCCGCCAAGGTAAGCTACTTGGATTGCCACCGGTGTGCTGGCGGGAGCTAACAACAACGCCGTGTATTCTTTCCCAGGTGCTGGAGCAGCTGACTGGTCAGCAGCCAGTGTTCTCCAAGGCCCGCTACACAGTGCGTTCCTTCGGTATCCGTCGTAATGAGAAGATCGCTGTGCACTGCACGGTGCGTGGCGCCAAGGCCGAGGAGATTCTTGAGCGTGGCCTGAAGGTGCGCGAGTACGAGCTGCGTCGCGACAACTTCTCCTCCACCGGCAACTTCGGTTTCGGCATCCAGGAACACATCGATCTGGGCATCAAGTACGATCCCTCCATCGGTATCTATGGCCTGGACTTCTACGTCGTTCTCGGCCGCCCAGGTAAGCATCTTGCATCGGCATCGCCCCTGATTTCGTGCACTTAATTAGGTATCTCAGCCGACCGAGGCTGTGATGCTCAGTGAATGTGCGCAAAGAAAAGAAGATGTGCTTAGCTGGACTTGTTTGTTCTCCTTTCAAGGCCACACGGTACAATTTCTACAGTCGCACAGCCTTTTTAAATACATTTTGAAGACTACTAACTGGGTCATTCTTTGATTTCAGGCTACAACGTGAACCACAGGAAGCGCAAGTCCGGCACTGTGGGCTTCCCCCACCGCCTGACGAAGGAGGATGCCATGAAATGGTTCCAGCAGAAATACGATGGCATCATCTTGAACAGCAAGAAGTAGAAGCACTCTACCCGTAACCATGTTTTTTAAGAAGAATTCTACAATAAACCTTGGCTTGTGTCAACTCGTAAAACTTGTACATGTCTGATATCAGTATTTATCAAGTGAGGCGGGCGTAACTCCAAAAGTGTGTCAGTGTTCGAAGGTGGCCAATGGTTTGTTAATCTATTGGACACGTTTTTAGTTTCAGTGCTTGTGATTAGGAAGGTAAAAATGTAAAGCTTTTGTAGTTAATTGTAATGTTCTCTTAATAATGCCACAATTTAGTGCATTTCAAGTGTATTCAACTTTTTGTTTTGTAATTAGAGCCATGAAGGCCTGAGGAGTTTGGGCTGTAGCCATGTTCAATGTCAGGCGTGTGGTGAACTTGAAAATTTTGTGTGTGTGGGAGAGAACTCTGAAGCGGAAGCCAAAGTTGAAGGTGGCCGAAAGTTTCAATAAATCGATGTCAACACCATGCCGTTGCCAGGACAACCAAAAGTCCTTTGCAGGGCCAAACACGTCAGAAATATCGCCGTAAACAAAATAAAACTGATGCCAGTCCAATACCAAAATGGGAATGTTGCACAATTTGGCTGATTTGATAAAGATTAAAAAGGATAAAATGACAATTCTGGTGCTGGGCCTAAACAACAGCGGCAAGTCCTCGATAATCAATCATTTTAAAAAGTCCAGCGAACAGACGTCCATTGTTGTGCCAACAGTGGGCTTTATGGTGGAGCAATTTTACAGTAAGTGGGTGTGGAAATATATAGGGCTCCTATAATTGTAAACTCTTTGTCCTGGAACAGGCATGGCTGGTGTTAGCATTAAGGCAATCGATATGTCTGGATCTACGCGCTACCGAAACCTTTGGGAGCACCAGTTTAAGAACTGTCATGGAATTATATACGTCATCGACTCCAGTGACCGCATGAGATTCGGTATTGGTCAATCTTTCCAGTACTTCTTCCATTGCTGATAGTTTCCATTTCAGTTGTGGTCAAGGATGAGCTGGATCTCGTGCTGAAGCATCCAGATTTATGCAACCGAATAGTGCCAATTCTCTTCTATGGAAATAAGTCCGACATGGAGGATTCCCTGTCCAGTGTGAAAATAGCAGCAGGTACTGAAATAGATCTTGATTTATATTTCGTATCCAATTATTTTATTTCCCATCGTTTGCATGTCTTAGCTCTGAGATTGGAGAACATCAAGGAGAAACCCTGGCACATCTGCTCAAGCAATGCCATATCTGGTGAGGGCCTCGGCGAGGGTGTCCAGTGGCTAATCCAGCAAATGCGTTTCGCCATGTTAAACAACAAAGATGCCGCCAAGGCCCGGTCTAAGCACTCTAAATAAATCACATTTTTACCACGCTCTCCTTAATGTTAAATAAAAAAAGCATTGATTTTTTTCGGAAAATGAGTATTACCAATATGACTGGTTTTTAGGAAATCAACAGAAATTTATTATTTTCGCAGGGACAATCCATTCGTTTCATTACAAATTAACACAGGCGAAGATTGCTAAGCTGGGTTAGCTTTCCCTTCGTTAAATGGTAAATAATATATGTAAATTCAAATTAACCGATATTATTTTATTTAGCAGTCTAAGAAGTTAGCCGCCATCAAAAGTTCTAGTGCGATCTCTGGTGCGATTGGGAATTCGGGTATTTCGGTAGAACTGTTGGTGTAACGCACTTTATAGGTGAAGTACATGCAGACCTTTTGTAAGACGTGGGATCTGAAAGCAAAACAAGATGGTTAATAGTTGAAAACAGGGTTTTAGCTAAGGGAATTATGCAATTAAAAGATTAGCAGATAGTTCTAAGGGAAAATGTGGCATAATCTAAGAGAGAGCCTAACTGATATGGCAAGAAAAATAGCACTGGAAAATGTGAAAATCTATACGAGGAAGTATTTTATGTACCAATTAAACAATTTCTTTGCTATCTATGAACGAATGTTTCTTTGTGACGAAGCTTTTAAATTATATTATATATAGGGTCCTTCAGTATGGAATTAATCATCTCTCTCGAACAGTAAAAATAAAAGAAATTCTGTTCTAATTGTAGTAAATATTGGAATACATTTTAAGGTCACTATTTCGCTATTCCGAGGCTTAAATCGTCTCCAGCGATCTTTGTAATCCCTGCACTTTAGCTTGGGCCCTGCCTGGCGCCACCTATGTACATGTATGCGTGAGTATGCACATACATACGCACATACATATGTATGTGCGAATTTGTCGCCGGTCAATAGGTCACCGGATGACTTGGCGCTGCCCAGGTGGCAAAGCAACCGCCGGTGGCCCTCAATTGGGGTCTTTACTTACGGAATCTCCCGGAAATGCACTTCGTTAGCCTCGTTCTCGGCAAACTGGCCAGGGCCCGACAACATCGCCCGGATTGTGCCGGAGGTGAGAGCGTGTTCCCGTTTTACAACAAATTCGTGGCCATCCGAGGAAATCAGCTTCACGTACATGGCATCCGGACCCTCGCATCCGCCATAGATTTTGTCGCCGCGCTGCTCGTCCATTGCTATCATCGAAAAATGCTATTTTCCAAAATTTAATAATGCTCGCAAAAATATTTTTATTTTACCTTGCTTTAGGGCTGGGAAAACAACGATGTCACAATCGAGCCTATCGATGTTTAAAAAGAGTCGATTTTCGTTATTTTGGTCAAGTTTAATTAATAACAAGGATAATATGGATTTAACTTATATTTTAAGCTATTTAGAACTCTGTTTTTTATGAAAAACATTTAGTAAAAAGTTTTTTTTTAGGTAAATGCTTATTACCTTGGCGCTGCCGTACTTTTTGAGGAACTGCTTCTCCGAAAAAAATTCAGAACTGCTTCCCAGAGAAACCGCCACCTTGGGCGAACTGCTTTACCATGCTTAAAAAAAAAGAAACACCAAACTAAATAAATATAAAAAAAATTAACCAATTAATTAATTTTATTATAATTGGGCTGTCTTAAATCATAACAATAGAGAAAGCGAGGTTATGACTTATTTAATTGAATAATTCATTTTGCAGAATCAAATTAGGTTATGATTTATGAGTCATATTTTAAATGAACTTGGAAAAAGTACATCTTTTAAAAATACGTGTAGGAAATTGTTGATTGAAGTAAATTCAACAAAAAACCAGACACCCAAGGCCATATTATAGTTTTGCAGTCAAACAAAAATAACAACAAAATTGTATGTGGGCTGCAAATTTCCACTTCCTACGTCCAAGATAATAGTGCCCACCTTCTCAAGGGCGAATTCAATTTGTTGTTATTTTTGCAAAATAGTCTGAAAGTTGAGGCAGGTTAGAGACCTCCTAATAAATAATCTATAAATAGATCGATTCGGCAAATAAAATTATCAATTGTCAACAAACATGACAACATCCCTAAACCGAACCACCAACATAATGGTTATGTTTGCTTTCTCTAACAAAACAAGTAATAAATAACCATCCAAATAGAGTAACAAGAAGTTTGGGTTAGACTTGTGAACAAAATGGGATCCGACTTTATTGATTACGTTGTTGTTAAAAGAACAAACATATTACAACTGAATGAATTATTTGTTCTCGCTTTTTCATTTTTTTCGCAAAACATTATTGATCGAGAATGGGGATTTAGTTCTCGTCGACCTCAGCCTCTTGCTCTTCCTCGAATTCGGCATCCTCGTCGGCGGTGGCCTCCTGGTACTGCTGGTACTCGGACACCAGATCGTTCATGTTGCTCTCGGCCTCGGTGAACTCCATCTCGTCCATGCCCTCGCCGGTGTACCAATGCAAGAAAGCCTTGCGCCTGAACATAGCGGTGAACTGCTCGGAGATGCGCTTGAACAGCTCCTGGATGGCGGTGGAGTTGCCAATGAAGGTGGCGGACATCTTCAGGCCACGGGGCGGGATGTCGCACACGGCGGTCTTCACATTGTTGGGGATCCATTCGACGAAGTACGAGCTGTTCTTGTTCTGGATGTTCAGCATCTGCTCGTCGACCTCCTTCATGGACATGCGTCCACGGAAGATGGCGGCGACGGTAAGGTAGCGACCGTGGCGGGGATCGCAGGCAGCCATCATGTTCTTGGCATCGAACATCTGCTGGGTCAGCTCGGGCACGGTAAGGGCGCGGTACTGCTGGGAGCCGCGGGATGTGAGGGGAGCGAAGCCGGGCATGAAGAAGTGAAGACGGGGGAAGGGAACCATGTTGACGGCGAGCTTGCGGAGATCAGCGTTCAGTTGACCGGGGAAACGGAGGCAGGTGGTAACGCCAGACATGGTCAGCGAAACGAGATGGTTCAGATCACCGTATGTGGGCGTCGTCAGCTTGAGAGTACGGAAGCAGATGTCGTAGAGAGCCTCGTTGTCGATGCAGTAGGTCTCGTCCGTGTTCTCAACCAGCTGGTGCACCGACAGAGTGGCGTTGTAGGGCTCCACCACGGTGTCAGACACCTTGGGCGAGGGCACCACCGAGTATGTGTTCATGATCCTGTCGGGGTACTCCTCACGGATCTTGGAAATCAGCAGGGTTCCCATGCCGGAGCCGGTACCGCCGCCGAGCGAGTGTGTGAGCTGGAAGCCTTGCAGGCAGTCGCAGGATTCCGCCTCCTTGCGGACAACATCGAGGACAGAGTCCACCAGTTCGGCGCCCTCTGTGTAATGACCCTTGGCCCAGTTGTTGCCGGCTCCAGACTGTCCGAACACAAAGTTGTCGGGCCTGAAGATCTGGCCAAAAGGTCCCGATCGCACAGAGTCCATGGTGCCGGGCTCCAGATCGACAAGGACGGCACGGGGCACGTACTTGCCGCCGGATGCCTCATTGTAGTACACATTGATGCGCTCCAGCTGCAGGTCGCTATCACCATGGTAAGCGCCGGTGGCATCGATACCATGCTCATCGGAGATGATCTCCCAGAACTGAAAATAGGCAAAGAAAACAAAACGTGGGATTTAGACAAAGTCAGAGTTTGGAAAATCGATTTATGATTCACAAAATGAGTCATCAGCTTTAGCTTTTTAGGTAATTCCAAAAATGGACCAATTGTCAAATAAAAGAGTTCTTTAAATGGCAAGTAAGTGGGTTGGAAAAGCCATCTGTCGCTTTATTTAAGCTTGTAAAATAGATTAGTAATAAAATTTGATCAACATTTAGGCCATCTGCCACACCTTTTTCAAAAATACTTAAGGCCTGCTTAAAGAAATTTGTTTCTGCTTTGAAAAATCAATATTTTGTCAAGTTTCTTGTTATAAAAGCTTCAAAAATAGCTTTAACCTTGCCATTATTGTTATAAAAATCAGATGTCTTCGCTTTTTCTCGATCACAACTCTCAACCATAACGCTGACGTGTTAATTAATCTACACTTAGGAACTCGATTCAACCTCTGTCTGTGTGTAATTACCTTTCAGGGGCAAAACCTCAATTAAAGCTTGGAGAAAGTTCGGGTTTTGAGAACTCAAAACCACACATGAAGCCCATTCATAGAGAAAATTCGACTCGGGAAAGTTCTGGCTTGGAAAGGCAGTCAGCCAGCTCAGTATGTATCTTTATCGATTGGAATGAATGGGCACAGGCCTCAATTATGTATATACCCAAGTCTAGGCTGGGCTCCAGGCTATATAGCATGTATGCTCGGGTACCTATGTGTGTCGGCGACGGCGGCCGCCATCATAAACTCTGAGTATGGGCCGAGCTCCGATTAACATAACTCATTCCGCTGCCATTTTTGGTGCGCCACCACCATCACCACCAACGATAACGTCATCTGGCGTGGGCTTTGGCTGCGGTTTCAGATCTCGAATCTCGAGGCGCAGCTGTCACCCGTCGGCCCGGTCCGGTGCGCTACGATCTCTCTTGAATCTTCGGGCGTGGGCCGAGGTGTCTGTATGCTGCCCCCACGCACAGCCGGCGACCTCAGAGCCGGCCTGCTGGCTCTCGACCACCCCAAACCCCCCAGTTTTCAATGGCTTACATCACCGGCTGAGGCTTGGATCACAGCCCACTCTCTGGCTCAGACGGAAACGGAGGAGGAGGTGAAGGTACTTGTGGAAAGAGGCGTCGGCGTTGCCAGAGGTTAAACTGCAGCTTAGAGAGAGCTTCAGCAGCCGACCATCTGGCGCATAAATCGTCTGTTTTTCAGGGCATTACGTCACCGCTCAAAGCAGAAGTTTAGCTCTGCTCATTGTTTATGTCGCGTAAACAAATAAAACAATTTACTGGAATAAATCGGGTATTGGGAACGGTTCGTACTACGTACGGAGGAAATGCGTGGTTGCCACTCGTAAAAGGGAAATGGCAACGGATTTTATATATAGAAATATTCCCTTTTAAGCCATCGTTACTCACAGGCACACACACACACGCAGAGCCTTACTTGGGCACAACAATTGTTATGTTGCAGCTGCTCGGGGTCTATTTTTTTAGGCGTTTCCGGGGGTGGTTTTCGGCCTATTCTCAGGACATGGCCATCGATTTTCCGGCAAGGACTAGAAACAGGCGATGACACAGCGGATTCGTCATCATGCCGGCTGTCCCTGTCCCGTTATCCCTCCGCCATCTGCACGCATGTGCAGCACCGCCCTTCTAACCTGCCTGTGGATGTGTGGGTATGAGAGAAAATCAGATAGAGACAGATGGCGAATTCCTCTGTATATGGTCATCTCATTTTTGCAGCCTCTCCGCTCCCGCCGCCCCCCTGAGAGTTGCACAAATTGCAATTTTACTTCAAGCTAAAAAAGTGCTGCGCCCAACATTCATGTATGCATATCGTCATGACCGAAAAATAGAAAATGTTTTCAGGCCTGAGAGATTAGATAGCGAAGCCTAGCGAGCTGGAGTAGTGCAAAATACAAAAAGTCAAACGGATGGAATGCAAGAAAATCGATAGAACGAAGCCATCTGCAGAGGCGAAAACACATACATCCATGGATGAATGTGTATGTACAAAATACATAGCAATTATGTATGGAGCCGCAACTCTCTTATACTCTGCGAACCGGTCAACGGCGACCGGTTCAGCCATTTTAGGTTAAAATGACGTCATGTTTTCTCTTTAGAAGACCTCATAGCGGCAAAAACCGGCCGACGCTTACACTTCCACACTCACAGCTGCATATACGAGTGTGTTTATGACTCTGCGTGTTTGCGGCTCTCGCTGTATGTGTGTGTGTGCGAGTCGAAAAGTAAGAAAAGTACCCTTCACCATCTGTGCGGTGAAATGGCTTTCACAACCAGAGGAAAACTATGAAAGTATTTTGCGGCAGGGAAAATGACTCATGGACTCACCACGCACACATACGCATCCACTCAGGTCGATGTAAATGCAGACACACCCAACTATAATTACATATGGCCAGAGTCAACGGCCCCAAAAGTCGCCTTTAGTCTTTCTACTAATTTAGGGCGTGTCTAACTGTAGTAGCCTCAATAAAACAACAAACCGCAAGCATCTTTTCGAAATCGGACAAACATACAGGCACAGATGCCGGGACTCGGCAAACCCACACACACACACTTAAGTTTCAAGATATACATAATTTGCGCTGTGTGTGTGAAAATGCCGGCGGCCTCAATTTCTGCCACATGGGCAGCTGCCGTGCAAAAATGACGCCATTTTGGCAACTGTACTCGAGAACAATCCCGGCAAACGGACATAAAATATGAAAAACTGTTTGGAAAACTCACCTTGGCGCCGATTTGGTTGCCGCACTGACCAGCTTGGATGTGAACGATTTCCCTCATTTTGTATTTGTATTGGGCTTTTGAACTTTTAACTTAAAATTATCTTTCGCTTATAGCAGTCGAACACAACACAAACTGTCCGCTTCACAAATTATTCGAATTTTCCACGACGGTTCGCTCTTTTATAGTCGCGTGAAAACACCAACGCGCAGACGAGGGTTGTTGTATATCGGGATACCGATACTTTAATAAAAATAAATATTTTTATCGAGAAACGATACTCGTTATTTACATTTTGATATTTCTGGATGAATTTTCTCTTTCACCTTTTCAGCTGCTATAATTTACCGACTATGATCATGATTCCCTTCTTTTAAGCTGCCTTTCCCAGATCTTTACCATCAATTTATTGAATTTAATGATTATAGTTTGAATGCCCTGCGCTGAAAGCAATGCAGTCGATAACAACTATAGAATACTTTACAAGATAGAGGGCGGTAAAAATGACAAATATAATAAAATTTTACAGAAAATGTAAACAGCTACTTTTTATTTATTTTTCAGAAATCACAATAGATATCTAAAACAATTTTTTAAATATACAATTTAGTGACTTTTAGGGCGTCTCCAGGATTCCCTGCTGATCAAAGTGCACCAGACAGGCTTTGACTGTTTGACGAACTCGCTCGTTCTCGAAGAGGAGTCGGCGCCTAACCCGCATTTGCTCCAAATCCGCAAAGCTAAGGCAGTTGAAGCCCTCGCTGGCCTGCTTCGAGGCACAGCAGGTGGGAAGCTCACAGGTAACAGAGAAGTAGCCGTAAAACAAACACCGCTGCCACTCCGCCTTCAACTGCTCGAAGGTGGGCATGGTGCCGGTAAATCCACACAGTTCCAAGGTTTCCAAGAGAGCTTCAAAGTAGTGCTTCAGAAGCTCATCCCTGTGGTGGAGGAGCAAGTCCTGCTGCAGGCTGGTGTGAAAGAAGAAGTGCAGATCGAAGGCAGGACTGCCCCAGAAAGAGTTCTGGAAATCAAACTGGGAAAGAAATAACTTATTAAGAGGCAGCACTCGGACAATGCAAATTTAATCCCACTCACCACGACAGCCCTTTTGGTGGCCCTGTTGACCATGATATTATTCAGCCAGACATCGCCATGACAAATAACGTTAAAAGCCGAGGGCTTTGGATCCACCGCCTGCTGCATGCGACGTGAATAACCATCTGGAATCAGAGCCTTCATCTTCTTGGCTATCTGCGGCAGTTCCTCGGCAAACAAATCAGCCGCAAATTCTGTGCCATCAAAGTGAATTCCCTTTGTAATGGGATCATTTAATCCATCTACATAAGCAGACGGGGGAAGCTGCTCCACCAAGGAGAGCTGCTCCTGCCTTAGGACCATAGAGGCACCATGGAACTGAGCGATTTTTCGCAGACATAGCTTGGCATCTTCAAGGTCTAGACCCTGGAAACGATCCAAACCGACATAGTCTAGGGCGCCCAGGTCCTCCAGGATGTAGATTTCCTTGCCAGGTGTCACCTTTGCCAGCAGGCAACTGATAAAAGAGACAATATTAATCATTTTTGAGCTTGTTGAAATTATAATTAAAATAATAAACAATTCAATTTCTCACTCTGCGCTCAATTTGTGATCGACCAGATTGGATGGCGCCTTCTGGAGCACCTTGACCATGGCTGGAAGCACCTGTTCGTACATCTGCTTCTCGCTGGAGCCAAGCTCGGCTGCCGCTGGCATCAGGTCCTTGATAATATAGTGTCCCGACTCTAAGTTTGCTCCGGGCGACCTTCGAAACTTCAAGGCCACCCGATGGATGACACTGCAGAAGTTGGCGCCACTCGGGCTAACAGTTTCGAAGTTAAACTCCTCCACTCTGAGCTCTTCGCAGGCGTAGAACGAGGCTAGAGCTCTCTCGAACGCCTCTGCATTGTAGTTTTCTCCTATTTGATCTCCCATTTCCGGTTTGTCCGTTCACCACAAGCGACTGCGATCGACTGGTGGCAGGGCAACACCCTCCGGCGCTCGAGAGCTACTAGATAAGATCAACGCACGACCTTGCCGGGGGCTTGGCTTATATATGCTTTATGGGAAAATGGGTGGTAAGCATTAAATAAATTTTTTTGAAGCCTAATGGAGATTAGATTATAATTTATTTTAATTAGGGGGAAATTAAGGGATGAAGCTCTAGAAACTGGGAATTCTCTTGTATTGGAAAAGTTTAAAATTCTGGGCCACGTGGAGGTTAGACTTAAAACCACTTATTATCTGCATTATTATTATCATTAGTTTATACCACTATATAATTTTAGACGTACATCCAGTCAGTGTTTATACATATATTTTAAGTTATTCCACGATTACCTCAGGCTGCTAGTGCGTGAATCAGCTTCCAAACTTTCGTGTTATAATATTACGATTGCATTTAAAATGAAAATAATTATTTATTTAAGATATTTCGACATTTAAATAAATAACATCGAAATAAACAACAAAAGAGAACCAAGACCAAGAGAGCGCATTAAATATATCTTTTTCTCTGAATCCCCTCTTTAAAAAACTCAAATAGGCGCAATTAGTTAGGTAATTTTTTAAATAAATTAAATAAAAACTAAATTTAATTTAATTTAATTCAATTTAGATATTTTCCCACTAAATCTAACGTTTTCCATTGTCATTTGTTGCAACATCTTAACAGCTCTTTTCCGCCTTTTTTAGGTCATTTCACCCGCCCAGCTGGTGACCGCTATCGATGTTTTCGTTGGTTCGTGTTGAACACATCGATAGTATCGATAGTGGCAATATGGCTGCCGTAATGTGAATTTTTTTGGGGAAAGAAAAAGACGTCCGTACATTTGTTGCTGCCAAAAGGAAAATAGTAATATTAACTGCATTGTGTGTGTGTCGGACAAACGTCGTGCGTCAAGTTGTTGCCCCACCAGCGGCCGTCATCCAGCTGCTGTCGCCCGTCATAATATATCAAGTTACCCCATCGCGGATACATAGCTTACGAATACGAATATATAGCGAATTACCTTTTGTTGCCTATAGTGCAGTGAGCAGGGACAGGGACTACGAATACTCGTAATTTAAGTGAAAATCGGTGACGGGACTACGGGTACGGACTACGGGTTCGAAGGCATCATCGCGATAAGAATATAAGCAAACGAAAAGTAAAGAAAAATCTGATTGAAAACCAGAGCTGCTGGGAGCGAGAGAGCGAGCCAGCTAGCGAGCGAGCGAGCGGTAGCGGGCGAGTGAGCGAGTGAGAAAGATATGTATTGCATTTGCATTTCGTTGTGTGTGTCGCTGTCGTCGCTCGGTAAAAGTCGGCCTTTCCACTAACCACTTTCGGAAAATCGGAAAAACGGAAAAGCAAAACGGCCAACGGAAAGCGGAAAACAAAAGACGACAGCGAATTAAATAATAATGCGTTACATCGATGGCCCCAGCTGCCAGCTAGCGAGAGAGTGAGTGAGAAGAAGGGGCCAGAGCCAGCAAGCGAGCGAGCGACCACGTCCCAGCTTTTCTTTTGGCCGATCGGATCGGAAATTTTATTTGATTGGTAAGTATAAGAAGTGGCAGCGCCACCGCCACCGCCAGCAAATCAATACTTTAAGGGGCTGCCATTCCGTTCCATTCCGCCTGCTCTCTTTCGTTAGTTTTTCTTGCCCATTCGTTGGCGTTGTCTCTGCTCCCACTCTCTCCCCTCTACCTCCCACTCCCCTGTCCGCCAACTGAGAGAGAGAGCAAAGAGGCGACCAGACCACCGCCCCCGCTTCCGCCCGCGGCGGCCCAACGCAAAATAAACTCTTGTGTGCGTGCTTTGTAACAACGAGTACAATTTTCTGCACATACAAAAAAGAAAGACCGAATAAAGAAATTCACATAAATTTATGGTACAATTGTCGCCCTCTTCCTCACCCACTCTCTTTTCTTTCACCGTCTGTGCCAGTGTCGCCATCTCTTTTGCGAGTGCGTGTGCGAATGTGGGTGTTAAATTTTAAAAAACAGTTGTTTTCACGGAAAGGGAATTTTCATAGCGTTGCGTTTCGCTGCTCGCGCCTCAGTATTTTTAGACGGCAAGCTCCTTTCGGAAATTATTTATAACCCCCCATCGAAATGTTTCCACGCAACAATTTACGCGATAAACTTTTACAAACTATACAAAGAGTATATGCACAAAACCCACTTATTTTTGTCTGTAAGTTCCGCCAGAGAATCAACTTTTCCCACTTTACATGGCTATGTATTTGCTTACGTACATACTTGTGAATGTATTTATGAAATATTACTGTGCGTAGGTCGGCCGGAGGGCGTGTGTGCGGCGGCCCACACACACACACACACCTTTTCATTTTCCTTGCGGAAAAGCATTTAAAATGCAAGCCCCTTCGGATTCGGGGGCGTGGCATCGCTTCCCAATTAATTTGCGATCAATAAAAGCACTTACATATTTCCAACACCCTGCCAAAAACTCTTTTAACCTCTCCTCCTGCCACCATTTTCATCCTTTCCAACCAAATGTGTTATTCCCAGAAATCTGGCAGAGTTCTTCAATGACAAAGGAAACGACGTTAGGTTAGCTGCTTACAATTTTCATTAGGTATAAGAGTGTGCTTTCTGTTAAAGAAGTGTTATTTGTGTTAATTGAAAATGTGAGGAATTAATTAGGCTAAATTTAAGTTCCAATATTTAAGTAAATGCACCTTAGTTCTTAGACATTAACTTAAAAGTGAATAAAAACATGAATCACAAAAATTTCATTGTCATTACCAAGTTAAAACGTACAGAAAATAATAATGCATCATGAATAAGAAGCAATACTTGGAAAAGCACTGTCAAACTTTGTTAAACGAAATCCAAAAATGATATATGATTAAGAAATATTAATTGTTATTGTAATTCAATTTATTTCGTAGCCTAACTATAATATTTGTATAATTAAAGACCAAAAAATATCAAGAATTGGACTTAATATCAAGAAATTAGTATTATTACCAAAGAATATGGCTGAATTTACGGAGAATTTAGAACGGATTGCCCTGGAACTTATTGCAAACTTAGTGCGTGGCGATGCAACTTTAAGGGTTCCCCGGAATCACCCAGCAACCGTTGCAACCAGTCCATTTCGACGGGTTTCCTATAACAATCGCAGAAGCCGGCACAGCTTCTGTTTACTGCTTTACATGCTGGCCACGACTCATCGGCTGCAAGTGCACGGAGGCAGCTTCACCGTCCGTGGTCTCTACTACGGCAATCCGCAGCTGTTTCGTTCGCAGTCTAAGATTGCTTCAGCTCGGATGGATGTCTGCCGAATGCTGGGAACTTCCCCGCTGCAGCTGGGTGTACTGGCCGCTTCCAAAGGTTTGATGGCAGGTGAGCACCTTCTGACTCAAGGCTCCTCCGCTGGGTTTCTAAACGATTGGTTCCCCTCACAGGCAATGTTCGGCTGCTGATGGTCAATGGAGATGTTCTGGACTGTAGCTCATATGGTGGTGCCATGACACTGCCCACGGATCCCGAGAAAGTGGAAAGCATCGAAACGCAGGCGGAGCTTGTGGTCATCGTGGAAAAGGAATCGGTTTTCGAGAGTCTTGTAACTCGGAATATCTTTGCAACCTATGGGCGTAGCTTGATCCTCATAACGGGCAAGGGATACCCCGATTGCTGCACACGGAGGATTGTGCATAGACTGGCGCAAGAGAATCGCTTGCCCGCGTATATTCTCGTGGATGCCGATCCCTTTGGCATCGAGATAATGCATACCTATCGTCACGGCTCCAAGGCCATGAGCTTTTCCAGCCAGGGTCTTGCCACACCTTCGTTGCGTTGGATTGGTCTCCACCCCTCTGAGATTCCCGTGCTCGGCCGCCAAGCGGTTGCCTTGGGCACCGGCGACAACAAAAAAATCAATGACCTCCTCACTCGCAGCGATTTGGAGCCGGGAGTGCGCCAGGAGCTGCGCATAATGCAGGACGTTCAGCTGAAGGCCGAAATTGAGAGTGTCATTGACTTCCTGGCCGACGACTACATACCGAACAAAATCAATCGCAAATTATATTTGTAAAACTCAAAGGGAATTCCATTTCGACAAGGCGATAACTGAATAGTTCATTACTCTTAAGTTGAATGTTAACAATTTGATAAGAAAGAATATGTTGTTAAGGGTAAGAAGGGCCTCAATCTGCGTAATCATTGAATAAGCAAATTAAAGTGTGAATCAACTGATTACGCAAATAATGAAACAAGTCAATCAAAGCTTTCCATTTCCATTTGTTTATGTTTTAAGATCATGTTATATTAACGCTGCGGAATTAGTAAACTGAGGAATGCCAAAATCGAATAAGTTTTGTAAAGTATTGTAATGCTATTGAAGAAGTTACCAGCTTTGGGAAATGAAGTAGCATTGGTTACCATGTCATTGTTAAAATGTGCTATTTTTAATCTGGAATCAAAGGAATATGTATGCGTATAGGTTTCTTGTCCAACCAAGTAGACAAAGGAGATTGTATATTGTGGCTTTAAACATTTTAATGGCTCGAGGTCGACAATCAGAATTATTGGGGTTGTTGATAACGGCAATGGTCTGACTAGCACGTGAATGACTTGTTTAAACTCTTATTAATTTTTGCTATTCTTTATTGCAGATGTGAAGGAGCTCCAGGCATTTGACTAATCTTAAGCGGCGAAACTTGAAAGACTACCCCTGAAAATACTCGAATCTCACATTTGTTGTGGACACAAGCAACCGTACAGAATCTCTAGAAGCAACTGGACAACAAAATGTCGACTGCAATGCGTACCACACTGCAGCCAGTTCCTGAAGCCCTGCCAGCGGAGAGCGTGTCAAATGGCACGGCATCTAGTGTTGCAACACCGGCGGCACCAGCGTCGAGTGTCACAACTGCGGCGCCACCGTTGGCCACAGTCTCCAGCACAAACACCACCTACGCCACCAACTCGATCAGCACATCTTCGCATTCTGTCAAGGATCAGCAGCAGCAACAGCAGCAGCATGATTCCGTCAATGCCAACATTGTGTCACTGCCACCAACGACAACAACAGCCGCCAACACAACAATGATGCCTATCGTAACGTCCTCGAATACGACTAGCAGCAATAGCACTGCTGCCACGCCGACACCAACCTCGGCGGCGGTACCAGTTGCAGCGGCAGCGACAACGGGATCGGGAACGGGATCAGTGACACCCGCGCCCGTTTCAGTGGCATCGGCCAATACCAATCACTCGCACCAGCACAGCCACCAGCACCATCATCATGTGGCCAACAATATGACCACCGATGGGGCACGATTGTCGAGCAACAATTCGTCGGCGGTGCCTGGCTCTGCGATTAACCACCACCACCACCATGCACCTGGCAGCGGTGTGGCGCCTGTTGTCAACAAGAACGTACTCAGCACCCACTCGGCTCACCCCTCCGCGATTAAGCAGCGAACTACGTCCGCCAAGGTGAGTCTTTATCCTTTTACAAAAGCTACTGTATCAGTCACCCGTCTCTGTCTTTATATTATGGTCTCTTTTGGGAGCCATGTTCGTAATCCTTTAGTTTTGGGTTCCTTAGATGGGTTTTTTATACTTTAAAGTTTTTGTTAACTTGAATCCATAAAGTTAACTCTTGTATTTATTTGTTGATAAATTTAAATTGATATTGCATTGAAAAGCTGGTTTAAAAAGTAAATAAATTAGCAATTAATTATTTTATTATAAAATAAAAGCATTATTTTATTATATATTAAATTAATTAATAAATAAATAAATATTATTTAACTAAATAATTATTGATTACATTTAAAGTCCACAAAATAATTGAAGCAAACAAGCAATCAAATATGGCCATTTTTTTATTCAAATACTAAATTAATTTCATTCAATTTTGTTTTTTATAAGATTTATTATTTAGACGGGATTCGAACTTGGCTAGCTAACTTAAGACCCATTTGTCTCTTGTGACGTATCAACATGTCTCAGTTTCTTGTAGGGGGGCGGTAAATCGTATACAAAAATGCATCAACATTTTCTGTTTTAATATTAAAATTGTTTGAATTATTCATTTGCTTATTTGTACCATTAAATGTATGTATTTCATGCTAAAAGGAATCACAACAAATCCCGTATAGATTTACGTATTTCGGCGATAAGATTTGTGAATTTAATGCGATCAAAGTCGAATCAGAATGCATAGAATATATAAATAAATACGTACTAAACGTATAACAATTTCTTGGTAATATTAAGAAATTTAAATTTCGAGTGTGGTATTTATAATAATAAATTCTTATCTTTAGCGTTCATTCATTAATTCAAAAATTAAGAGTTGTTTTGAGTTAAGGTTAACTTTTTAAATATTTTTATGGAAACTAAATGGGATTATGTGTTATATTACTATATAGTTAGTTAGCATATGTAAAATGTGGGTGGCTAAGCACCGTCTTAAGTACTAGTATCACCTGCTAATGGAGGGCAACAGAACTAAGAGTACCTGCTAATTGGTATTCAAAACATGGCCCACAGAGTGTTTTGGTGTGGATTTATCTTCTTTGGGAGCGACTTGTGTGAGTCAACAAAGCCGAGTTTTGATGTTCATTCATTCAGCAATGCAATTATAATACTTTGAGCCGTGTTCAATTCTCCCAACACATCCCATAGCTCCATCTCGCTCTACTAGTTTCACTCCCATCCCTCTCTATCTCTTTGTTGTCTAAGCCAAATCCGTGAGATCTGTGGTTTCTTTCAATACAAGCATACAAGTGTTTTGATTTTAAATATTTTACAGCGTATGTGTGTGTGCTTTTATCAAGCATACACACATTTTATTCTTGGTTTGTTGTCATGGTGTTTGTAAATAAGCTTAACTAGCTGCCTTTGTGGGTGTTAGGTGTAAAATCGTGAGATACTAAAGTTATAAAGGTCTAAACTTTCTGTATTAACTTGAATATTGTCGACCAACATCTTTATTTTCAGTCTTCTTGGTTGGTTCTTTAAGCTTGGCATATCCTTCAAAAATTAATCTCTTAGGTTCGATCTTCAAACTGACTCATTCAATAGCTTTTTCAAAAAGAGTGTTTTCAAAGATACAAAGATACATTTCAGATCCTAAAAGATTCTATGCTTAGAATCCATTCTAAGCTTTGATAAACCTTTATTGGATGTTCTTCCAACATTTATTTATCTTTTTAAGCAAGATTTTTATTTTAAATATCCTCAAATTAAATTACTGCAGTTTTTTTAATAACGTTTCCAGTAACTCATTTGCAAATCAATGTTTTCTCAATAACAACCCCTCTATGGAGGTCTCCAATTTTTCTGCTGAATTGTTTATTGTGTTTTCATATTTCTTTTTTATTGCTATGGATATTTTGTGGACCTCAAGCTCGGCTTGCAGACGAGCTGGCTCTTCTTCTTCTTTTTCGCTAGAGATCCCTTTCTCAAAGCTCTCGCTCTTTTAAGTTCTCTTTCTGTTGAAAGTATCTCAATGTTTGGTGAGCAATGTTCCTATAAGTTTTGCCATCGATGCGTTTGCGGGTGTGTGGGTCTGTTGGCTATGAATCACCTGTAATTACCTGCAGATTGCATTCGCTTCGTAGGGTGTGTCGTTGTTGTCTTGGATAAAATCAGCAACAATAATAACAACAACGACCTTCCCCAGTCGCAGAACTTTGGCGAAAATGCCAAGCTCGTTCGCCACATCCCCACAACCACAGCGGCACAACATCCACACAGAGCCACAGTCCACAATGGCAGCCACCAGCAGCAGCAGCACAGCGATGGTCGAAAGCTTGTTTTAGTATTAAGTTCCACTTCATTCGTGTGGTCACCGTCGCGTTCGCAGCGCCGTTGTTTCTGTTTCGGTTTCGCTTGTCATTATCCGTCGCTCTCCACCGATATCGTCGCCATACAGAGCTATATAGTAGTTGTATCGTTATCGGGCTTTGTTTTTTTTTTGTCTTTCTTTTCCTTTCCCCTTTTCCAATTTTTAAACTCGCCTCGCCCACCACTTATTATCGCACAAGCACAAGGGACGACGTCGGAGGTTACGTCAAAACAATACAAAATAACACCACAAAATAAAACTAGAAAATTATAGTGTGAAAGTCATTGAGATTGGAATAAAAGTAGCAACGCGCAGTTGGATGCCGTAATCCTAGTCCCGACTCCGATCCCCGATCCCGAGTTACAACATCCGCGATAAAGAACGTCACACAGTGGCTAATCTGTTCTGATCAGCGAGCAGCTCAGAATGAAATCAAGGGCATGAGTACGCAGCTTAAAATAAACCAAATTGACGCGGCGAAAAGGTCACGGGAACCGCTAAGCAGTCACAGTCACAATTTACAGTCACTAAATATGTACAAAGTACACACGCACGTGTGCGGCAGGTTCTATTTTCGAAATAAATTCGGTTAAATAGTTATTAATTTATAAAATTTCCAGCGCAAGCTTGGCTTATGCCATGTGAGTGTGTGTGCGTGTGGGTCTACTCAATAAGCGTATGTGTGTGTGTTGCAGTTTCTGTGAAATATATCCGTTTAAGCCAGCACTTCATATCGCAGAATATACATTGAGAAATGAGCCAATTGCGGGTGATAAGTTAATTTAATTATAAAATACCAGTACGACAGCAGCAGCAACAACAACAACAAGTAGTAGTGCAAGCAAAAAGAATGAAAGCGGAATGAAAAGCAAAAAATAAAGAAAAAAATGAACAAATTCCTACTCATACGCACGCAAAAGCAACAGACTTTCTGCGGTGGTGTGCGTGTAAGTAACGCTTAAACAACGTAAACGAGGTAACTAGAAGAGAGGCAGGCAGAGTCAGAGTCAGCGACTTAGGCAGAGGGAGGGCATACAAGGGAGAAGGAACAGCAGATATAGCTTTTGCCCCAACGTGTGGGGCTTCATCGTGTTGTCTCTTTAACGCTGATGTTGTTGTTATTGCTGGTCAGCTACTATCTGTATCTGTATCTGCGTTTTTGCCTTTGCAGCCATCGGGCGTGCCAAGGCTTACGATCCACGAGCACACACTGACACAGTCGCAAGTCAAGCTGGAACGCGTGTGGAACTTATCGCGAGTGTCTTATGTCCACAAAAACCCCACAAGCACACACAGAGACAACTGTGTAAAGTGCGATAACTGATAAGAGAGAGCGACAAGTGTCTGTTTCTATCTCAAAACCACCCACCCGACCAACCCACCCCCTTTCTTCCACGCCCCCTGTTGGTCATGTAAGCAACAAGTTGCAAATATTCGAGATCTACAAAGTGGGGAAAAGAGGGGGAGGAGAAAAAGATTAGCCACAGTTTATGCACAGAGAAAATATTCTTCATTAAAGTTTGCAAACAAATTCAACAAAAAAAAAAGTTTAAAAATTAAAATAAATAAAACATTGCTAAAGTTCTTTTTTATACAAAAAAGTAAAAGAAGTGGGTTATGCAAGCAAAAAGTTAGCCAATATTTGAGTTATGCCAACAAAGTTTCTATATATAAAAACATTGATATATTGAACGGTTTATAGTTTAGATATTTTTATACTTTCTTTTAATTAGCAGGGGATACTGGGAGATTTTTATCAAATGGTTTAAATTCCGTCAAGAAAATATATATAAACAACCCTGACAGATGGTTCAATACACCAATTATAAACCAACCGAATTGTGTAAAAATAAAATCTGTATTTTGTGACTGTGATTGTGACTGAGCCAGTGACTTTTACTGCGACTGAGTGAGTCCTCAATGTTCTTGCTCATTGTGCTCTAATAGAATTTAACAAGATGGACTTTTCGGAATAAAAGCTACAGCTGAATTGTGATTGTTTCCATCAAACTAAAGCAAGCCACACCGACAGACCAAATTTATTCATACTTTTATATGCACACACAACCTGCCGCGTTCAGGGCTCTCAATGTTTACTCACGAAAGTCGCGGTGAGAATTGCCAAAGCGAAGATCGAGGGATTATGTGTCACAGCTTCGTCGCAACTGGGCCAATAATAATCCACCGATAGCATACCAACAAAATCCACCAAGAACCAGAGTTAGCAAAGTCAGAACCACCTACCCCACCATCAATAGCCACCACCGACCAAAGTACCCGCCTTACTCGCCACACCATGGGCCAGACCTCAAGTCACCGGCAAATGCACTCAAGCAGCAGCGGCGGCGGCCACAATAACAACAACAAGGAGGAACCACAACTGGCAGCCACACAATTCGGCAATCGGCGAACCTCCACTCGCAAGTCGACGGCTTCATCGTCGTCGAAGCATTACCCCACGCTGGTGCAGCCATTGCGTAAGGATGAGCTCTCCCTATTGCGAGATTCGCTCCTGCGCAATGGCAGCATAATGCGCAAGAATCCGGAGCGGCGGCCGGTGACGATCAGCGAGCTGAAGCCGGCGGCTGCTCCTGGTCAGGGGGCCAGTGGCAGCGCCTTACCCACAACCACCGAGGAGGCTGCAGGAGGCAGTAGCACCAGTACCACACAGTTAATGGCCTTCCAGCTGCGGGTAGATCGTAGTGCCAAGACTGACGACCTGGCAGCCGATTCGTCCTCTGTGGGGGCTCCAGCCAAGGAGGGACGCAACGAGTTTTACATTGTTGGCGATGGCTATCATCGTACGGATCACTGCCATTATCGCAGTCCCAATGGCGATTTCCATAAGCTTCCATCGGATTCGTTTCACAAAATGTCAGAGGGCTGTTTTGTGCGCATGGCGGATGGAGTTTTCCGTCGGCTGGAGGTGCCCACAAAGGCACAGATATCACGAAGGTCCTCCAGGGCAGAGGAAATCGGAGATGCCGCAGGTCAGGCGAACGGGAGTGCGGCGACCAATGTGAAGAGCCAGCTGATGAGGTTCCTGAAGCGATCTAAGAGTCACACACCCGCCACAATTGAGAAGCTGCAGAAGGAGAAGGAGGAGGCAAGGGCGTTAAGGAAGCAGCGAATTGCAAGTGCCATTCGTAATAAAACTCTGGCGGCCACGAATGCAGCATCTGCGGCAGGAAATTCATCCAACAGCACAGCCGGAGGGGGCGGTGGTGGTACTGTTAGCAGTCGGAACAACAAGATCGTGGTGACGATGATCGAGAATGGCGGTTTGCCCATTGTGGCCACAAGCAAAGCTGAAAGGCCCAAGGCCAAGGAGTCCACAACATCATCCAGTGAAAAGGCGAAAACTTCGAGGGTATGTATCGTATAATCATTGGTGGAAAATGGATAAAATGGATAAAATGGGGGGCGGGCTCTAAGCTTTACAAATTAAAAGATAGTTAAAAACAGGTTTATTATTGATTTCCAAATAGCTGTCGGATGGTGAAGAATTCTTGGGCTGTATTGTGGGAGCTCTTGGGCTATATATTTGTTGTGATTTAGCTCCCCTTAAGAGCCATAAAGCTTGTCGGTTCCCCACACTCACAATTTCATATACGAACATTGCGAATTTTCCTCAATGTGGTCGTGTCTGCCATCCCTATCACCCTACCAACATTTTATTTTATTTATTTATTTTTTTCTTTCATTCAATCTAATCGTAATCGCTGTTTTGTTGTTGTTTTGCATACCCCAAAGTGTCTGTAAGTGTTACGGTTTTGGTTTGTGTTTCACAATCGAAAGATTTACGATTCTATTATTTTGATTACGGATTTTGTTCTATTTCAGATTTTTGTTACCCCCTCCAACACATTGATTTTCCATAATCCATACGGAAACTAATAATTTTCAGTCTTATAAATAGCATGCCTTTCATTTTCAGGACCTTATTAACTTTATTTAAATTCGTTTTAAGGGTCTTAATAATTGCCAAAATATAGTTTTGATATGAGGTTGAATTTTAGTGGGGAAGAAAAACCTTCGTAATAGTTGTTGACCTCATTAAATTTCCCTGCTGTCACTGTATGAGTGAAACTTGGAGCTATATCTATTTAATGTTTTTGTTTGGACTTGGAAAGGCTTGACTGAAATCTGTTGTCTTGTTTTAATATAGATTAAGCTGCAAGTTATTCAATTAGCTCAATTAATACAGAAACAGCCGAGCGGCTCAGCTAGTAGATACCTCGTACTACCTAATTCCAAACCAACTTGACTTGTCATTTTGACTACAGAATGATCCAAAAGTATATTAGAAATGTTGTTATTTACTCATATGCAATTGTTAAGTAATGAGAAAGCTCTAGCTTTCTGTTTTATTTACGAATTCCATTATATTGCTTCTCTTATGAACACATATATTCCCTCTTCTTCCGAACCTAGTATTCAGTTACTGGACTAATTGCAAATAAACAAGATAAACGACGAGTTTTTTTTATATAGAAAAACTTGTTCTCCATTTGATGACACATCTATTAGGAAGTGAATGCAAATTCTTTTTAACTTTCGTTGCCTTCAAAATGTTGTTCCTACGATTAGCAAAGTCAAAAGTAGTATCTTTTTGATATCTTTTTAGTGCCAAGTAGTAAGCTTTTTCTTTATCATCAATCATAGACAATTAAATTCAGCAGAAAAATATTATTAATATTTTCCTGATAAATATAATATGCCTTTGAACATTGGATTATCTTTTGAATTTAGAATTTTTAAAGAACCAAATCCAAAATCCATTGCATACCCCAAATATTTTATTGATATAAAAATATTTAAATGGGATTTCTATTTATGGAAATAATACGGTTTTTAATATTTTTTTATTATTATTTTATTCATTATTCTTAGGCATATCTCAGGATTTTATTTTGAATTTAAAAGACATTCACTTCTCTAGGCTTTACATAAACGAAACTAAACGTTATTAAGCTTTATTGTTTTTGTTTAGATATTTAGATATTTCAGTGTTTACATTCCCAAAGAGGTTTATTTTTAGAAACCTTTTCTTGGTAAATAGCTAAAGCTTTCCTTGAACCAGATAAAAACCCGACTTATTGATACTAACATAGCGCTTCAAGGGGACTTTTTTAGTTTAAAACATGTTCTACGTATTTTTCCTTTCCTGATTTTAAAAGATAACATAAACGATGAGTCCGATCGCTATAGTATATAGAATTATAAAGGGGAAGAAGCGCTTTGCGTAACCCAGGTAACCCGTGTATTGCGCACATGCGCACTCTGCTAATCTGTGGCAGGTAACACAGTTCCTTCTCAGCGTTACGCTCAGGTGATATCAGTTTGACTCTCACACACAGGCACACCTCCGCGTTCGTAAATCAGCGCTCCAAATGGGGCTGCTCTTTTATAGGGGAATAGATGCACAGATACTTTGTGGTCGATGGTGGTGGTGAAGAGAGAGATCTGCCCACTGATCGTGTGTGGCTATTAAGGCCGACGGCTCAGTTACCGCCGCTGCCGCAGTCGCAGTCACAGTCGCGGTTGACGCCAACGTCACTGATTCCGTGCTTGGAGTACTCGCTCGCTCTCCGGCACTCCAGTTCCAGTTGCTGAGTTGCTGAGTGCTGAGTTGCCTTCTGGTGTGGCCAAGTGGCTCTTTGGCTGCTGAGCGTTGCTTGCTGCTGTATATTTTGTGTCTTCTGTGTGTTTTCCGTGTGTTGTTTTTGTTGCTTCCCTTGGCAGAAGTCGGTAGTGGTCGTTTACGTCAGAGTTACAGGGAAAAGGAGGCCATAATTCGATACAGCGAGTGCGAAAAGTTGCGAAAGCCGCGTGCCTCCGATAAGATAAGCGCGGCTAAAGAACTCCAACCAACCACCCAGCTAGCGACTGACGAAACGAACCTTTAATAATCGGGATTTGCGCGAAATGTGATTTTTTTTATTGTCAAAGTCAAAGTGAAAAAAGCAAAAAACCAAAACCCATACACTCAAGCTCTAAATATATATATATATATAACCTAACTGTTTTCAACAGTGAAAAAGTCGGCTCAATTGTCTAAAAGTAGTTCATTTGCTTTCGTGTGTGTGAGAAACCAGCTGGGGCTGTGTGTGTGCGTGTGCATTGGAGCTTTTCACTTTGCTCACTGAACCAGCGACGAAGAAAAAACTGAAAAAAGCGTTAAAAACTAACGAACGTACATATTTCCAGATACTTGTGTAGATCTCCGCCACAGTGTAACTATTTAGACAGTAATTAAAGCAACAAAGGAAAATAGCGAAAAGGCAAATGAATCATAAAAACGAAAAAAGAGCTTGGCAGTGCTATTGGTAGCGGCGGGGAGGAGGGGGAAAAGCAAGAAAAGCGTGACACACGAGTGCGAGAGAGAGCAGGCGAGCGAGAGCATCTCAGCTGGGCTTGTGCAACAGCAGCAGCAGCAGAGAGCCAGAGAAAACAAACACACTTAGGCACACACACCAGCTCGCTCACCTCGCACAGGTGTGTGCGTGTAGGTGCCAGACTCTCTTGCTCTCTCCCCCCTCCCCCACTCCTGTCCTCCTCCACACCTCTCTGCCCGTTTTGGGGAGTGTGTAGGTATAGCTCTCCCTCTCGCTCCCGCACGTTGCTGTGTGTTTATTTCAGTGTCACCGGGGAGATAGATTAGCTCTTGTCCGCCTGTTGTCGTAAATATAACGCATACACTGGCACAGGCAACATACATACATATATATAAATGGACATATATATACATATATATAAATGGAAGTTGCTGCTGCCTGTGCTGGCTGTGTATTTAATTCATTTTCGAGGTTTTAATGCGCAACAACTGCGACTAGGAGACACAAAATATATATAAAAAAAAAAAAACAAAAGCTCCGTTGAGAATTTAGAAAGCCGAATGTAAACACACACGCAGCTGTGTTTGTGTGTGGGTGTAGGTGTGTTGCATTGTACTTCCGAAAACTAAAAAACAAATAATACAAAACATGGACGGTTGCAAAGCAAAATCTCAAGCTGCCACACAGACTCACACGCAAAGCCCATTCAATAATTTTTCCCAAACTCAACTTGCAGTGTAAGAACAATAAACAGAAAGCAAACAGCGCAGAGAAAAAGAAAAAGTTGCGATCTCTCCGAGCAACAAGTACTGGTGCACTAATACATACAGGCGCGCGCGAAGAAGATAGTGCCACGACAAACAGAAAGAAAACAGAAAAGGAGCAGCAGCTAAAATAAAGAGAAACCAAAACCCAAAAGCGACACGGAGAGGAACGCAATGGAGGCCACCGGCAGTACCACGACACCGGACTTGAATCGCGGCGATACCACCAGGAAGAGTGTCCGCCTGTATGCCGCCCGCAAGGGGGCAGCACCGGCGCCGCCCAAGCTCAGCGTTGCAGTCTCCCCCAGTTCCGCCAGCAACCAAATTAATAATAACAACATCAACACCAGCAGCAGCGACAACTTGCCAGAAACGGAAGTGGAGCAAACATATCTTGCCACCAAGGATCTCGGATCCCTCGCAATCGTCGACGACGACAGCGTTGTGGAGCTACGCCGACGAGAAGTGAAGGCTGCTCCTCTGCCCCGGGTAGCGGTGTCCGCCCTTCCCACGCTTCAGCCCCATCCGCTGCCCCGGGCACCGGAGCGCCAACAGAAGCTGCCGGCCCCGCGCAATCTCCTATCCACCGAGGACGATGCCGGGGTATCTTTTGCCCTCGGCTCCATCGAGAAGCACATCCACAACGTGGAGGAGAGCTTTAAGCAGCATCAACAGCAGCAGCAGAACTCCCAATCTTCGATGGATGTGATGAAAATGGAGATAAAGCGCAAGCAGAGCAAGCGCTATGGCGAAACCGAGAACCTCTTGCGGCCCGGCATCAGTGACATGTCCTCGGAGAACGATTTCCAGTATTTGGGCGGGCGCAGAGCCGGCGAACTGGACGCCAGCAACGAGCTGATGCTCTCGGAATTTCAGCGGGGCAGCGACGGTCGCAATTCAATTGGTGCCTACTCCAAGAACTCGGCAGCAGCTTCCAGCGGATCGAATGCAGTAAAAGCCAAGCTGGCACGCACCGCGTCCGATACGAAGAACAATGATACGGTGCTGGCCATGCGCGCCACACTCAAGCAGAAGCAACACATTCAGGACGAGAAGCAGCCGGCTGTGTGGCGTCCAGCTGGCACAGCCCCCACTCCGGCGGCCAGAAGTTCCTTTACCACATCCACCTCCACCTCTACCTCTGGGTCAACTAGTCGCGGAGGCAGCAGCAACAGTGTGGTGGACGGAGTAGCGCCATCCAAAGTTACGGCCACCACCATTTCCGCGGCCAAAAGACGAGAGGAGAATTTGCGGCAATTCGAAGCTTTGCTGGCACAAAAGTCCTCCCACAGACAGGCGTCCTCGGGAGGAGGGACATCAGGTGCTTCTGGGACCGCTAGCAGTACAGCCAGCTCTAAGCGTCGTTCGGAGCGACCAATTGTTGCGCCCATTCCGCCGTATAATTCCAGTCGGACGGAACATGTAAGGACCAGCAGCTCAGCCAGAGCTAGTACGGATCACAGTTCCACTGCGAGGCATGGTTCAGGCTCTGAGTCTGGGTCAGGGGCTGCTGTCCCGCCGCCGGTGGGTCCCCATCGTAGTAGCCACGCTCCCAGTGCGGTGACGAACCGCAGCAATGTATACAGCAACCATGTTGCACAGGTAAACATAAAGGATCTAGGGAGGAGATTTACTTGAACATAAAATAAAATAACTACATGGCGATTTATCGGTATTTTAGTACAATTTTTAGGAGTTAAATTTATTTCTTTTTATAAATTTATATATTTTAAAGTATTTCAAACTCACAACAATATTCATAAGTAATAACAAAAGATTTTAAGGAGCTTTATCCCCTAATTCTAGAAACTCTTGAGCACCTTTTTGGGGGAAAACTAGTTATTAAAACACCTTTAAAAAATATTGTTACTAATGATTTATTTGCCTTATGTTTACAGGGTTCTCCTAACATGCAGATGCGGAGTAGTGCTCCTATGCGATGGCGTGCTACGGAGGAGCATATTGGCAAATATAAACTCATCAAGACAATTGGAAAGGGCAATTTTGCCAAGGTGAAACTGGCCAAGCACCTTCCCACCGGCAAGGAGGTGGCCATCAAGATAATTGACAAGACCCAACTCAATCCTGGGTCACTTCAGAAACTCTTCAGAGAGGTAAGTGTTTACTAAATAATATTTATTGTCCTTCAATGGGGCTAATCCTATTCGCCCCCGTTTACAGGTTAGGATAATGAAGATGCTGGATCACCCCAACATAGTTAAATTGTTCCAAGTAATAGAAACGGAGAAAACGCTTTATCTGATCATGGAGTATGCGTCTGGTGGCGAAGTTTTCGACTATCTGGTTCTACACGGACGCATGAAGGAGAAGGAGGCACGCGTTAAGTTTCGACAAATTGTCTCAGCTGTGCAATACTGTCATCAAAAGAGAATAATACACAGGTAAAATTGTCTGACTCATAAATTGTAAACATATTTTAATGCGATTATTTGTCTCTTTTGCAAACAGGGACTTAAAAGCTGAAAACCTTTTGCTGGACAGCGAACTAAACATAAAAATCGCAGACTTTGGCTTTTCAAACGAGTTCACGCCCGGCTCTAAGCTGGACACGTTCTGTGGCAGTCCACCGTACGCGGCCCCAGAATTGTTTCAGGGAAAAAAGTACGATGGACCCGAGGTTGATGTGTGGTCGCTGGGTGTCATCCTGTATACGTTAGTGAGCGGTTCCCTGCCCTTTGATGGCTCCACATTGAGGGAGCTGCGAGAGCGTGTGCTCAGAGGCAAATATAGGTGAGTGGCCTCGACCCCCTGATCCTTCGTCGAAGTCTTACCTGTATCTGTATATATATATTTCAGAATTCCCTTCTATATGTCGACTGACTGCGAAAACTTGCTCCGAAAATTCTTAGTACTGAATCCCGCAAAGCGTGCTAGTCTAGAAACAATCATGGGCGACAAGTGGATGAACATGGGGTTTGAGGAAGACGAACTCAAGCCCTACATTGAGCCCAAGGCCGATTTAGCCGATCCCAAGCGGATAGGTAAGACGGGTACTGTATACGAAATTCATTACTAATATTATTAACAGAATTGTGTGTGGAATGGAGTGTTCTGCCTGCCAATTGCTTCCTCTGTTTTATTATCTCTTGTATTTGCTATGTAATCTTACTAATATTTTTGTGTCAACTCTTTATTCTTTATGGAAATGCTGTTGTTTTGATTTTGTAGTCAATCGCTGTTGTTCTTTGCACGGGACTATCCCGTGTTTTGTTATCCTTTAAATATATGTATATGCCATCATGGTTTTTCATTTTGTAAATTCTCACACATAGCTGCGGGGTCACAAACCGGTGTCAAGAATTCGCTCTCAATTCGGCGTAGTGCATACAACTTGATGTTGATGGTGAATTTTCTGATCGACGAGCGGAAGGTGCCACGGCCATCGCCACGGCCAATGCCACCCAAAAATGTATGCAATCATCCCGTGAATGTAGTGAAACACTCGTAACACTCCCCGCGCAGAGAGCATTCCGCATTAACCCCCAACTCCTCTCTGTTCTCTTTCTCACTTTCTGTCCGCAAAACAATCAAACAGAATGTCCTGGAAGAGACGTCATCGTCAGATAGCCAACCGGCGGCTCAAGAGAACGGATAAAATATTGAATAAAACACATTAAATCTTGTACAGCCAGCCAAAGGGAAAATTGAAATGAAATTTTCTTTTCTTTTTTGTGTTTTTTTTTTGTTTTTGTATGTGTTAGTCGTTGTTGCCACTGTTAAGAACCACTTGTATCTGCACATGCTGTGAATAAGAGAAAATAAATTGTGTTCTCTGCGAAAATGCTCATTTACTTCAATTTAATTCGACAACAATTTAGTCGACGACGCGGTTTTGCTCAATAATTACATCCGGTTTGGGTCCTGCCACGGCGGTGTATAGTTTTAATTTTGCTAGCTGCATGGCCACCTTCAAAACAATACATCATTCCTAGTTTTGTAACCTAATTGTTCATTTGAAGGCCAAGAAAATACACACAATTCCGGCTACTCCAATTATCGGCGATCTGTTGTTAGCCAAAAACAATAATAATATAATGTATACGTAATGAATTTGCATGCGCTATCTAAATGTACTAAATTGTTTCGGAATTTATCCTGAAATCCACCTACAACTACTCACACCCAATCTGTTTTATTTCCGCATCGCGATGCTCAGAAGCTCTAGTCGCGATGGGCTACAATCGGCAGGATATCGAGGCTTCGCTCTCGCAGGTGCGCTACGACGATGTGTTTGCCACATATTTGCTGCTGGGACGCAAGAGCACAGACGTAAGTACAACGAAAGTACATACAATCCAAGTCGTGTGCTAAAGAAGAGTCTTTCTCCTCCCTATCAAAATGCAGCCGGAAAGTGACGGATCGCGGTCTGGCTCCTCGCTGTCACTGCGCAACATCTCGGGCAACGATGCAGGCGCCAACGCAGGCAGTGCGAATGTGCAGAGTCCCACGCATCGGGGTGTTCACCGGAGCATATCGGCGTCCAGCACGAAGCCTAGTCGCCGAGCCTCGTCCGGTGCGGAAACATTGCGTAAGTCCCAATTTTGGGGCTAACGATCTATACTTTATTGTAGAAGCTCTCTTAGTCGGACTTAAAAAGCCTAACTCAATTTCATATTTCAATATTTGCAAGTTTAATTAATATTTTGACCAGAAACTAACCAAGTGAATGTTCCAAAAATAACGCTGTAAAAACATTACTTACTTGAAATGTAGTTTTTAGAGACATACTGACAGCTCAAAAAGTAAAGATCTCTTTTAAAGATATTTGTAATCTGTGATCACGTACTTAATCCTGCTCGTTTCTATAAGAATATCGCCTGCCAAGGAAGAAAGTTTAGATGTTTGGATAAAATAATCCAAGGAGAGAGCTTTTACAGTCACTAAATGCCATGCTAAAGGCCAATGGGATAACATACTAATTTTTTTATATTTATTTACAGGCGTTGGACCAACAAACGCTACAGCAACTGTGGCTGCGACGGCGGCGGCTGGCGGAGGCGTCGGCTCTGTAAATCCAAGCAATAATTACAATGCTGCAGGATCAGCGGCGGATCGAGCGTCAGTGTAAGAGAAACACATTTTTAGTAACATAAGAAAACACAATTAATTAATTTATATTCCATTTGGATAGTGGCAGCAACTTTAAGCGTCAGAACACTATCGATTCGGCTACGATTAAAGAAAATACAGCGCGACTTGCCGCACAAAATCAGAGACCCGCTTCGGCCACCCAAAAGATGCTCACCACGGCAGACACAAGTAAGGGCAATACAGATTAAAGAATTCGACGGAACTTGACTTAATTTCGATCTCCCTTTAAATTCATAGCACTGAACAGTCCCGCCAAGCCGCGAACGGCAACGAAGTACGACCCGACGAACGGCAATCGCACAGTTAGCGGCACAAGTGGCATCATTCCACGCCGCTCCACCACGCTGTATGAAAAGACTTCGTCGACGGAGAAAACCAATGTTATTCCCGCAGAGACAAAGTACGTGAGAGTTGAACTGGTTATAAAGCGCCTCCCCGTTTCCCTTATATGTAGTTATAGTAATACGGAATCCCTGGTTATCGTTTGCATCACATTCCCCGTTTTGGCAGAGGCTTATTTAGTTGTTCAGTCAGTTGGTAGCTGAGACGCAAGCCTGTCACCTTATCGTTTTTCTTTGCCTTTGGTTTGCACTCAAATTGGATCTCTTTGCGATCCTAATCCTGAAGTTAGAAAGCATCTAGTCGACGCAGCCGCAGCAGCACTACTCCCATCGATAAAGAGATGTAGAGAGGAGATCGTCTAGAGGTTTCCCGGGAATACAAAACGACATTATATTGTATATATAAACATAGTTAGTCACGCACAGTTCAGTTATCTTTTTGGTTGCCGTGTGCTGTTTGGCACATTCGAAAAATTACTTCATTTTATTATCACATTTCGATTTCATTTCGGTTCTAAAACTCTTTAACTCTTGAAACCAAAAACAATGTCATATTTACGAATACGAATTTACCAATTTTTCGGCCCAAAACTTGAAACATGCACATTTCCAGCAGTGGATCGGCAGCTCCCGTTGGGAAGGGCCATACCAAAAGCGCGTCTGTATCGAGTCCTCGCCCCTCTGCGGACGGATGTGTCTCGGTCTCGAATGACCCGCTTGGAACGAGGTATACACTTGAGTAATTTAACCAAAAAAACGCAAAACAACTAAACAAACAAAATTTCGTTACTTTTTTATTACTGGATTGTTTTTCAAGTTCCACTGCTTTTGTTTTAGTTTCTTTTATTTTAATTCTAAACAATTGGCTGGCATTTTATTTGTTTTTGGGCGAATTATTGTGCATTTCGGCGGCAATCATTTCAACGAAACACATCTCCATGACTCATCGACTTAAAAATCCATAAATCACAAAAGATTCATACAACATTAAATTATAATCATTCATAAGACCTTCGAGTTGCTCTTTTTGATAATTTAAAAAACCTAGAAATTCAGATCAGATGTAGAGCTATTTAGTCATTTGGTGTTTTAATTACCTATATAAGACGGAAGAGTTTTAAATTTATTTAAAGAGAAAATATTGCTATATGTATCATAGATTAAGGTTTAGGTACTGTCAAATGGATCGCTTGGGCTAATCAATTCTATTTAAAATTGGATTTTAAATAATTTGAATATTTGCAGAGAATGAAATGTTTAAATTCTGTAGAGTTTTTTGCTGTGCGTGATATTAACAGCTTGACAACTGGAACATCGACCTTTGTTAGATCTTTAGATATAGCATTTGTTCGGTGTTTAGTATTAAGTTTTAATTCGTATGGAGTCCAGCGTTGGCTATAGCCAGAGTTCGTTAATGACTTTCTCAAAACCATGCAACAAATCAAAATATCAAAATAGTTGAGTCGCTTTTACGATCTCTGGTTATACAATCAATATGTATACCACCCTTATATATTGTATTCTGTATTCATAAGAACTCTTAGGTATATCTCCTTTGAATTTGTTTATTGTTCTCTACTCTACTATTAGTTTAACAGTGTGTTGTTGGCCTTTCCTAGTTTCGTTCTATTCGTATTCGTTGTTTTTTTTCTATATTTATCTATATATTTATCCAAGATGTATTCTTAACGACCTAACCAACAATTTGATCAATTGAATAATGTAAATTTCTTATCTTTTCATGTTTTTTACAAATATTTGAACATTGTCTGTTTACAAACCAAAACAAAAACAAAAACAAAAAATATCTAATTTTGATAACTACTATTACACTACCACATATGTACATCCATATTCTTTGTGGCGTTCTATATATCCGCAACTACAAATAACACCACCACAACCACCAACCACCTACGAAATCTGAATCTGCAACAACCAACCTCCTTCGTCTTCCTATCGACGCTCGCTCAATTATTGTACTACTCTACTATTACTACCCTTTCGATTGTAAACGTAATCGCAAAATGCAATTTGAAAACCTGAACAATAATCCAACAATAATGCAACAACAAATCATTTGCAAACAATATTGAATCGACAAACCACGCAACAATCTGATTTGAAAATGCAAAAACAATAAAATGAATGTGGTTTGAAACGAATTCAATTTGGATTCAAACGAATCGAACAAATTTGGTGAGTGAAAATGCAATATATTACGTTAAGAGATATTTATTGTGCCTCATTACACCAAGGGTCGTGGGCGTGTATAATAATAACAACAACAAACAATAATTGCAATGCCAACAAATGCTTGCAACTATTGCTAGAGTGTAAACACTAGATTTTCATTTGATTTCCATCAACTTGATGGCTTGCTTGTATTGTATTTTTGACCTCATTTTTTGGTCTCAACGCCCAAAGCGACGAACACGACCCTTCACATACACAGATATATATATATATATTGCTTAAGTATGTATGTACTACTACTACTACAAATAGCGTACGGTTTGGGTTTAATTTTCCTAATTTGGTTCGCCTATTTTTGCATATATTTTGTAATTCATTTGAATGAAATTCAATTGGCGGCGATGCCAAGCTATTGCTATACCGGATCCTACATCCAACGAACAGTGAATAGTTTTTTATTTCGTATTCTCATTGGGAAGAGTCCAAACAGTCACGCAACTAAGCGATATAATTCCAAGTTTCTAAAATATAATAAGAACTCTCATCATTTTGTTTGTTTTTCCCCATGCATGCATGTCTCTGTCTCCGTCAGTAAAACTATATTGACTCCATCGCCAGTAAAAATTGAATTTTCTCCATAATAATTGTGTGTGTTTACTTTCACTAATGCATTAAATGCCTACCTAATTTTACAAATTCTATTCGATATATAGTTCGTTTCTGTGCCGCTGTTGTAACTTTTGTACCTCTCTCTCTATTTCTGAACATGATTACCATTTGCTCTCTCCAATGTACAACTAACAAGCATAACACTTTCAAAATAATAACTCTTATTCTTTCCCACGATCACCGGGTGTCGTGTTCCCAGGATATATAATTATAGATACAATAAATTTGCTCTATTTGAAGTTTATAGAATTGTAAAACGTGGAATTTCGAGCTGCCAGCTCGAACGCATGAACCATCACATATAGAACGCTTTCTTGTAGATCGATGGATCGAACCTTCTATCTTATGCTGAGCTTTCCAATATATAAACTATATACATTCTTGCATATGTTCTCATGTTCATAAAAGCCCAACAACCAATGAATTGAAGTTTGTTGTATCCAAATTTTATATTTATAAGAAAACATATTTTTAAGTGCTTGTCTTCTTAAGAAAATTTACATGATCTATTTTTTATTTTTTTCTTTTCATTTTGTTTATGTCTGCGACGTGATCGATAAAACAATATATACAAATAAAACCATAAACCCTTGGTTACCGTCATCAATTTGTCACATCAATCGAACAAAATGCTTGATTCGCGCTGCTCTGACCATCAACACACCCGCCTGCCGCCATTCTGCATATAAAACCCAAACCGATCTTGAAAACGAATTACGAAATATGAACACACAATTATCCAAATATCCAACAATTGGCAAATGACGCAACATATTGAATCTCCGAAACCTGAACATCAATAAATTCGATTCAATTCGATTTGATAATGATGACCCAACCACAACTGCCATTACTCATTCTATTCTCTTGAACATTACAACACCAACCATCATCAACCATTTGAACATGTGACGAACGTTCGAACGATTACACATTTGATTACAATTAAAAAACAACAACAACAAAATCAATAACAAATATTTAATGGAAAACAAAACAAACCAAACTAAACAACAAACAAACTTTGTATACTGATTAAAACATATTCGTTTCCCGAAATGCGATTCATTGGATTTGAATGTACTCTCTCTCTATCTCCGACGAACTGATTCGATACTGATTTGATTTCCATTCCATACGTATGTGTGTATATGTATTGTTCTTGTACATATATAGTCTGTTCGATCGACTTAGAATGGCATCGGCTGTTAAATCAAGCAGACACTTTCCAAGGAATGTTCCATCACGTTCAACCTTTCACTCTGGTGAGTTTTTTGTTCACTTATTTTTATTAGTTTTAATAATAATAATTTAATTTTATCCACACCAACAACCACCCCCTACCGCCCTCAACTAAAGCCCCACAAACATAAAAAAAAACCAAACCCAAAACTAGGCTAAAGCCATTCATAAATGTTAGATGTTATCGCGTTATCGAGTGTGTTTTTCTTTATTTTATTTTCTAATAACTTTAAAACAATCTCCCCTCCTCCCTCATGCTGCATCCAACCCAGAAATTGTGTCCCGCCGCACTGCACCCTTCCCCGCCGCCATCCATTTTGCATATACCAATCGCGCCTCTCAATTATTATGATTTTTTTTAGTTTGTCAAGCTACTATTAGTTTATTAATCCTTTCAATCAACTCGATCGATCCATTTAGCTGAATGTTAATTTATGTTGTTGTACATCGCATCGCTTATGATTTCCGCGATCTAATGCTGCACCCCCCCTATCCATGCACGTTTGTCTCAGTGGTCGATCCGATCCCGAATGTTATTCTGCCTGTAAATATCAATATATGTTTTTGGAAATACGGATGGAAAACTATTCATAGCGACCGAAATTGCTCAACCGATACAGAACTGACACCATTTGTCTGTCCACATTCAGCTATCGCGATTTAACTAAATAATAATAAAAAAATAATGGAAACAACAGAACGTTGCGGACAAAGTGCAATATGATTATCAGTAGGAGGTATCCGTAATCTGTAGAGTATGTGAATATTTATAGAGTATCACCACGTTTATGTGCTGCAAGTCTGTGTCATAAATTTCAACTTTATTTGGTTAATTTGGAAATGTTTTTTGAATTAAGTGGTTTCATGGAAAATATAGAAAAGAAAGGATCTATATAATGAATTTCTAAATTAAAAGTAAGGGAAATTTAAATGTGGAATCTATCAGGTTAAAATTATGGAAAAATATGGAAGTATAATAATTAATAAAGTTCACCATCGACTCGTCTGGTAATAGTGATTCCAAAATATAGATACAATTTTTCTAACTACATTTCTATGAAACCCTTGATTATATAACAGATTCTTTAAGGATTTTTATCGTATTAAAAATATTTAATTTAATTATAAACAGCTGGCACATAAATGTGGTAGATATCACATTGCACTTTGATCCCAGCAATGGCATACTATTTACGAACTCTTATAGTATTTGACTATATATATATATGTCTTAGTCTTTAATGATAGAGAAAATATATGAAACCCAGTCAGTTTGTAGATTGTGTGTTTGTGTACACGTCACCAAGTGCTGCATTGGCAATTCGATTCTAATAAAGATATTATTTACGCTTCCTAGGTCAAACCAGAGCACGAAACAACACAGCGTTGGAATACTCGGGCACAAGCGGTGCCTCCGGCGACTCCTCCCATCCGGGTCGCATGAGCTTCTTCTCCAAACTCTCCTCACGTTTTAGCAAACGGTAAGTAGTCCCAGCCAAAAATAAATCACAAAGTGCCAAAAATTCATTTCTTCAGTTAATGGAATATTACAAGAAAAGCAAATGCAAACTGCAATTCGATTCGTTATTTTTTGCGTTCATTTATTTTCTTATTTTTCTTAAATTAATTATTTTCCTTTTCTTTTAATTTATTTTTCGTTATTGTTTGATTTTTCTCGTTTATCACATTTTATGTTTCATAGTTTTGTTTTCATTTTACCGCATATCTGCCGCACATACATACATATATGTATCGTATGCTCATGTGTTATGTTTTTGTACCAAGTTGTCTGCAGAATGTCCGTAAACAAAAATCACTTAAGCCAGCAGCTCAAAGTTATCGCTACCAAGCGCATTACAAAGCCATGCCCATCGATGCACATAATAAAAATTAAAAAATAATAATTAAATAAATTAGTGTAAAGGACTCGTTGGATATGCAAGGTTTTCAAATTAAAAAAAAAATACAAACTTTAAATAGAGACTCCCAGGTTAGAGCTTAGTTCTGAGGCGAAGGGATAGCGAACAGATGATTCAGGCACCTGAACAGATAGAGGAGGAAATCACAAAAATATATAAATAAATGGAGGGTCAAGTAGTAGAGTTTTATATAATGATTAATTCGGTTAATAATATGCCAAATAAAAAGCACAATGATGTTAAGATACTATAATTTTTCAATATTGAAACGCACTGTAGTTGGTTGGCTCTTAAAATAGATCTTAACATATTTTTGTATGCACTATAGTTTTGTGTGCGATTTCTTCTGTTTTGGTTAAATACTCAATCTCAATGTCGTAAATTTCATGCAATTAAAAAACGTTTCTTTGGTCCATCACCACCCTCTCACCAGTATTACATTTGTTTAAATAATGGAACTCTGCACCATGGAATTATAGAGCGCAAAAACCCAGAGAGTGCGAGAGAGGCAGATAATGACATTTTAAAGAAGAATATATATATCTTACATAGAGCCAGCTGAAATTATATTTAATAACCGACATTACTATGCTATGCCACTGCAAAAGTTGACTAAACAGGCTTATATGTTGCGATTTTATTAACCCAAAGTAGAGTCCTCCCCCCGAAGGAATCTGAAATAAAAAAAGGCAACCCACACCGGCATTCGATTGCATGACGCATTTAAGAAAGGTCTGATTAGGCGTGATTTTTACTATTAATGGTTACCTCTAATTTTTTTTGTATTTATTGCGAACAATTGAGTTAATCATTACCAAAGTTGTTACTACTTATCTCCCACTAATGATATGCACATGTTTTGTATATGAAATTTCTTTTCTGTTCTTTCTTGTTTTTTGTTTCTTTATCCTTGTTTTTTTTTTTGAACTGAAAGACTTTCAGAAGGAAAGAAGTATGTACTCTCTACGTATATACCACAAAACATAGACACACATACGCACAACCAGAGGACCTTTGTTTGCTTAAGAACGGACTTGAACTGGCATATGCACCACATATCGGTCCGATGCACTCACTACTGCTGCTACACCTAAATTGTGGTGGGTGGGTTGGTGGGCGGTTCGAATGGGTTTCCCGTGCATATGCCGGTTCGGTCGGTTTAGTTTAGAAGCTCGCTCGCATTGCTAAAACATATTCCTATACCAATATTTAGTTAGCATACGTAACACACCACATACACATGTACATTTTGTAACTGGCGAACATATATTCTCAGTCCGTAGAAACAATAAATAAAAATATATGGCTAACTGGCGGCTATTCGATCGGGATGATAACAAGTTGGTTTTGTTGTTGTTGTTGAATCAAAAGTGTCAGTGTCATCGAATTGATTGCTAAATTACTATAAATGAAATAACACGGAACAACTCTCTAACCACCTAACCACATATTGGTCGCAAGCAATATTCTCGCCTTCCAAATCCGACTCTGATTCAGGTGCAAAAATTAAAAATATAAAAAAGAATAATAAAATGATGACTACGTGAATCCATAATCTGAGATTGGCCACGAACAGTAACCAAAAATAAGAAAATATAAAGGGGCCAACGTACGTCTGTCGCTTCCTCTCTACGCTCTCAAATCTCCGTCACACCTTTAGTTCGTTTTATTCCTTGATTGATTGATTGATTTTGTTGACAAATACTCTCTCTCTCGTACATATATTATCTCTATATATATAAATATTATGTAGTTTTCTAATCCTGTATATCCACGTTTGCTTTGTACAACCTATGTGTGTACTTCCATTATTATATTATTATCTCACCACACGCTAGGAAGGCTCTTTTGTTCTTGTCTCTCTTCTTTCATTTATTTCAAAACATGATTAAAAATTAATTACAATAATAATGCTAATTGGTTATGAAAATAAAAGAGAATGTGTGAATTATATATATGGACACACATGTTAATTATTAATTATTATCAGTTTGAAGAACAATTGCGTTTACTTTTCTTTTTCTATGAAGAAACATGAAAAAATGATGTGATGATGATGAAACTCACTCTTACCACCATTATTCCGTTTTATTCTTATCTGTCTTCTTTGGTTTCATTTCTGGTATTTGTTTTTTACCCATTATTAATATTTTTTCCAGCCGTGAATAATTTGTTTAAAATTTTTTCTTTAATTTTAGGCCAAACCAGTAATTAACAAAACAAGCATTAACTACTTCTTGTTAATAGTTCTAAAACTGAAACTGAAACTGAAACAAACGATTCCCCTAGAGTAAACGCGCGTGACGGAGAGAGGTTCAGATATGAACAGAGACAGAGACACACAGATATGATCGAAATCAGATTGGATCGCATCGGGATAAGGTCACGATAAGGTTACCGATCCGATCGATATTGTTTTTGATTCCAATTCAGATACCGATCGCGATCATGATCCCGATTCCGATCCCGATCCCCCGGTTTCGATTCGAACCCCTTCAAATGAACACCGACAACGTTGAGTTCCGTTGCGTTAATTGAAATTTTCACAAATGCGCCTATGTTTTATTACAATTATTAACTAATTATACATTATAAATTTATATAAATTAAAGATACATATACATATATATATATATATTTAAAAGTAAAGCAACCACAAACAGAAATTACGAAACCTTTGTTTTCATTGTTTGTAAAACGATGCGAGGAGCGACCGACCGACCAGCAAATGGCAATATGAAATATAAAATATAAAATATAGTTTATATAATATAAATTTAAAAAAACCATACCGAAACCGAAACAAATAAAGAAAAAATTAAATAGGAAACGCAATAATCAGAACGAAATCCCGACCACTATTGCTGTGTCACTGTCACGATTATGGATTACAATTACTACTAAATATTACACCTACGAGTACTACCTAAATATATATATGTATACATCTATATATATTTACGTTAAATGCGTATCGCAATTATAGTTAATGAATAAAATAAAGCAAAAAAATATATATATCACTGAACTTGAGAGGAAACTGCTAAGAGTAAAATCTAACTTAAGCCTAAACTCAACTAAAAACCAATCTAAAGTGTAAAGTGCGTGGTGTTGTTTTTGCCTAAATCATTCATTATCTTATAGTGAACACACACACCTCACACTACACACACAATATATAGACAACACCAAAAGAAGTTGCTAATTTTTGTAACGATGATCTTGAACTTTATTTAGCGATCTTTGTATTTATATGTGTATGTATGTATCGTATGTATGGATCTGTATATGTATTCTCCTATATGAGCTTGAATTTTTTAAAATTGTATCCGTGGTTCATACTATCAACCAACCAACCAATCAATCAATCAATCAAATCAACCAACCAACCAACCAACAACAAACCAACCAACAATGCAGCCAGCCAGCCAGCCAACTAAAGATCTTGCAAATCATAAAAATCACACAACCACTGAACGCTGATGCTGAACTTTATGAGGCGCTAAAAATGCCAGACGTGCAGCGAGCGTGTAACTAGTATTTAAGCATTATACCACGTAGTCACTAAAAACAAAACAAAACAAATTAAACTTAAATCCAAGGAATATAACAATGTATTACCTACCACTATAGTGCATGTGACCATTTTATTTGTACAGCTGATGTATCTATAGAGATCGTGTTATCATCGGCCGCCGCCTTCAGTGGCTCGATCAGTAGTTATCTATACATATTAAGTTTCAAAGAAATAACGCATAAATATAAAACAATTGATAATTTAATAAAACCATAATAATAAATGATGTGAAACATTTGTGAGCAAATGAAAACCCCACCATACGCATTTAAATTTTATTCCAAATACTTCTGGGAGTCTCGAATAGTTTGAATATCGAAAGCGTTCTTTTTGGAGCAGAGAGATTATAGATAGGATTTTGATTTTATTTATTTCTTTTTTATTAGTTGTTTTAGAGGTTCTAAACAGATTGCTATTGCTACTTTATTACTCTTTGTTTCGGTCTTGGATTGAATTTTCTTTGTTGAAGTTTTCTTTTAATAACAATTTACAGAGACATTAAAATTACATTAAAAATACTTGCCAAAAAGGTTGATGACAATGCCATAACAATAAAACCCTAAAAACATTCATCCAAAATCCTTAACACTATATTAACATATTAATATTTACTAACTAAGGCAAGTTAACAAGCTCAAAACTCCCACATCCTGTCTTTTACTGCTATCAAAAGGGTTAGGAAATATAAATAATTAAGGAAAACAATTGTAAAGTATTAGAAAAGACTTAAAAAAGCACGTAAAATGTTCGTTTCTCTAAGCTTAAAAGGTTCTTAAAGGAGTCGTATGTTAGGTCAGCAAGAAAAAAGAAAGAATCTATTAATTACGAGCTCTGTTTGTAAAATTGTGTATATACAACTTTAAAGTTTTGCATCATCAGCAAGTGTTTTCAGTAAAATATTCATGGAAAAAAGTTTTTAAAACTAAATGCAGTTAATCATTTTAAAAATAAAAAAGATCAGAAGTGAATATGTAAAATGTGAAATCGTTATTTGGATCGCTCGCTCGACTTTCGTAATTATAAAATTCTTATACATATATTTACAGTCAGACAACCACAGAAGAGCCAGCGAAACCTCGAGTATTGCGTTTTACCTGGTCCATGAAGACCACTTCCCCATTGATGCCAGATCAGATAATGCAAAAGATCCGAGAAGTGCTGGATCAAAACAACTGCGACTATGAACAGCGCGAACGGTTAGTAACAATAGTCAATCGCTATTTAGTTATATATTTATAACTCAACACAATCCTTTCCAGCTTTGTCCTCTGGTGCGTGCATGGTGATCCCAATACCGACTCCCTGGTGCAGTGGGAAATCGAGGTGTGCAAGCTGCCACGCCTATCCCTGAATGGAGTTCGATTCAAGCGAATTTCCGGTAACTAAAAATCATATTTTATTTAAAGAAAAGTTTTTATAACAAATATATTTCTTTTTAACTAATTAGGCACCAGCATTGGCTTCAAGAACATTGCGTCTCGCATTGCTTTTGACCTCCGGCTGTGACTTAACCAAACGAACAACGAGGGGAATGCTGCCGCCGCCGCCTCGGGGGCCACCGAGCCGCCCGACAACATCTCCACCGCCGCCGCCAACTGTCGAAGAGCCAGCAACGACAGCACCTCCCGGCTGTCGGAGCTCTCGCTGCTGTGCCGCTCGTTAACCAGCCAGCAGGGGGGCTCCCAACGGCGCAAGAAAAGCAGGCTGTCCACGGGCGGCAGCGAAGATCAAAAGAAATCCAACTCGTTGCTGTCGGCGTTTCAAATGTATTCACCATTTAGTTCCAAAGAGAACTTGCAGTCCAGTGAAGAGGTGCAAGACCTTCAGGTGATTGACACCCAGCCTGGTCACTCAATTGATGTACCCCTGTACCAAGCTGATTTTAATCCAATTAATCCGATTCTGGAAGAGGAAGCCGCCGAGATCGCGGATAATAAGAGGAGCGACAAAGGCGGTGGAGATGGCGATGGTGCTGGTGCCAGTGGACACAAAAGCAAAGGCGATGGCGGCGGCAATCGTTTGAAGCGAAACATCAAGCACACTGGGAGTTTAATTGTGCGTAAATTAACGTCGGCCAGGCATGGCGACACGGACAAAAAGGCGGGTGCGATTGGAAAGAAGGAAAAGGAGCAGCAGGAAACGGAGAAACCAGGCAACAGCAAGCCGGAAGGAAAGATAGCCATGCTACGCACCACAACCCTCTAATGCAATGGAACATGGCCGCGTGGCATGGAAATCAAGTTAAATTGTGGGGCTGTTTGTATGGATCCCTGCTGGAATCTCAAGAAAAATCAATGTTAGCATCCCTCTCTCTCTGTAGATGGAACGTATTGAATATATATATATATAACTACACATAACAATCAAGCGCAGACAAACTCCTCCTCTATCTATCCACACTGACATGCATTAGCACCCACATAGATACGCACATATTTACATACGTTAATTAATAGGGAACTAGTTAATGGGCCAGCACAGGAGCATTGGTCAATAGCGAGAGCAGGAGCGGAGGCAGGAGCAGAGCTGAAAGAAACACAAGTGAATAACAGAAGGGTAACAGACAGAAACACACACAACACTCAGTAAAACAATAACGATAAATATATTAACACGAAACCAATCAACGCTCTATAAACTGCATTTATGTGCCGATATATCCAGTAAACAATTTTGCTTGGCAAACAAACAAAACGATCAAAGAACACAATATATAACATAGATATCCAAACTCGGGTTGTTTCATTTTAAAGCATATTTTTCAAGAAAGAAACAAATAAAGAAGAAGGCACGAGGTATGTTTAATATAAAATTTATTCATGATAGCCAAAGTTCTTCTTCTACTGTATCGGGATGTGTGGTTGAATCCCAAGACACCAACACGAACACCAAACACCATCAATTGTAATTATTAGGCTCGTGCTCGAAATACGTACATATATAGTTGGTACTTACATGTATACCAATAGATTTTGGTTAATTTCCCTCAATTTGAAACGTTCATAGAACACCACACCCACACACAACACAGAGACACAACAAATGTATGTATAGTACTCTGTTAGGGCTACAAGTTTACAATATATAAAAAATTAATTTTGAAACATGCGAGCTCAGATGCAATTGTGGCCAATTGTTACCTAGTTTCCACTAAGTTCAACTTAGCCCCGAGAAAAAGACGAGCCGTTGTGAAGCAGATTTTTACGAAGCAGTTGATGTTACGAAAGTCAAGTAAAATGGGTAAATGTTGAACGAGGAGCGATCAACGATCTCAAGTGAGATGTAGAAAAAAGACGACCATTTATCCAAGTTGTGGAGGCTCAAAGAAAGAAAAACAAAACAAAAAAAAAAAAAACAGTCTATATAGATACCAAACATATATACATATAGTTGCACATCACGTTGTCTTCATCATGATTGTAACGCATTTCTGTAATTCTTATGTAACCTTCGAGAAAAGCATGCATCGTTTTATATATACATATTTGTTGTTGTTAAATGACAGCTAATTGAAACTTATTAATAATTACTAGACTAGGCAGGCAGAAAAGAACACGCATAAACCCACACATAAGTATATAATACATGCATAATAAATATATAAAGCAAGCAGCTTATTGAAATACATATATATGTGTACGACGAAAGATATCCTCAAGTAGAGCGCTGAACCCACTCCACCCCGTCCCCAGAATGCACATCTATCTCTGTGCTAAAACTACACATATTTCATGTATTTTATTTTTTGTTATCGGCCAGTAAATTGTATGTCTTGGCACTCCCAGACCCATTGTGCACAATATGCGATAGTTGTATTATCATTTCCGGTATTTATTTCCCCTTTTCCAACAGTTAAGTTTATGTAAAACAAAAGCGAATGATTGATTGATTAATAACACCACTAAATCAGAAATAAAAGAGATAAAGCCGATTATAGAATTTACGAATAATCATGTTGTAAGAATATCTGATATACATACATACATAGATGTTTTAATTAATAAATACAAAATGGCATAACTATAATTAGTGTTCGTTTTTTGCGTACAAATAATTTAAGTGCCTGCCTGTCGATTGGTAAGTCTTTTGGTTAGAGTGGCATGTGCGATGCGAGAAGAAGTTGTGACCTGGTTTGAGTGCTGCTGTGCTAAAAATTCTCAGAGCTCATCATCGAGGTTGAAGTCTTCCGGTGGGAAATCGCCAACTGTCACGGATAATGGTGAGACAAAGCCACCGTAATTGGGGGCACAGCTGAAGTACGCCTTGCCAGCGACACTGAAAGAGTAAATAAAAATAAGTAATTTAGACGGGATTCTATCTTTCCAAAGATTCGTAGATATTTGTGTATTTTTTTAACGATTGAGTTTAATAATTAACTAATGATTTAGTTAGTTACCTTCCATTGTTCTTGCCCAGCGGCTCATCGTATTCTACACCAATGAAATGGCCAGTTTTCCCCTCCAGTTGGCCATTGTATCTGATTGTTCCACGTCGCGTGGGATTGCCCGGTACGGTGACCTGAAAGGAAAAGTGGTTACTCTTGCTTACTTAAGAGCTGAAAGCTCTCTTACTCACCTCGCATCTGGCGCCAATGACGCATAATTCTGCCCTCTTTTGGATCTCCTCTGCCTGGAGGCGCCGCTTCTCCTCCGCCTGCTGCATCTCCTCCTCGTTGTACTTGCCCAGGCGATTCTGTTTGAGGTAGTTGCGTACGGAATCGGTCCGCTGCTCATACTGGTCCTTGGTCAGTTCAAATTTCTCGACGGGTGCGTTGTCGAAACAGAAGCTCGCAAAGCTGTCAATGACGTGCAGGCGGAGACCATCGCTGTTGGCATAGTAACCCAGCAGGGCGTCGTTGTTGTCGAGCGTGGCTAGGCATGTGTCACCTTTGTAGACCTCCACCTTCATGGTGCCGGCACAGCCGCCCGTTAGTATCTCCAGTTTACTCTAAAAGATTATATTCTTGAACTGGTCACCATATGTTTAGTCTATAGTGGACATACCTTTAGCTGAGCCACTGTTAGATCCTTGGCGAACTTCACCTGGAAGGCGACAGCGTCATTGTGCGAATTGGACACATTTGCAACTATGAAATCGGATTTACCCGGCTCAGTTATCAGCGCCATTCTGCGTTTCTTTGGAAATGTATCTAAGTTGGAGGGAAATTGCTTGCTAAATTTCACCAGCAAAAAACCGGGTGTTGCAATTACTGGGCTATATTGATCTGGAGAAATTCTGACTAATAACCAAGCCGACAAGGTAATCAAAAACGCGTTAGGTATATTTGGGAAAAGCTCAATACTTCAGGAAAAATACCAAACCAAATACCAATTGGCGGAAAAAGCCTGTTGTTTTAATTTAAATTTTATGAAAAAAAAAAACAGAAAAGAATTAATTTAGTTGATAAAGAAATTAAATAAAATAATGCGGCTACAAAAGCAATATTTACCAAAATATATTTTAGTTTTCTTAAACCTTTTAATATTAATTTTGTAGAAATAAATAAAAATAATCTCAACATATTTATGCTAGGGATGTCGAAAATTTAAAAAATATCGTATCGATGATGCGTATAATTAATGCGAAATTAATTTGTCAATAAAATGATCATATAAAAATAGTTAACTTAAATAATGGCAATATTTTAAGTCTTTTTAAAAAGTTGGCCAAAAGATCTATATCTCAATATTTCCCCCAAAGTAGTTCCCTTTAAATATATATGTGTATACTATCCCCAAAATTAAACAAATCTTTGTTCTGTGACATATAAAGTGTATTTTGTGCATTGCAACTTATAAATATATACATATGTATCTATTTTTGGTGTTGTGTGATTATGTGCAGTCTATTCGTTTGCTTCAGTTCTTTAAGTATTCCATCTTAAGAGGCGGCTAAAATATAAGGCCTAATGTCCTCCACATCCAGCAGTTGTTCCGGCGCCACCTGCTCGCCGCACATGGGACACTCGCCATTCTCCGACAGAATGCTGAAATTAATTGCGAAAAGCGTTATGAATTTCAATTTAATTAATTTAAATTATGTGCTTACTTCTCCATCTCGGCACGGAAGCAGAGAAAGTCACATTGCGGACAGGAGGTCATGAGCTGCTTAATTATGTGTTGACCCGTGGCAATGCAGATGGGCAGCGTGGTCTTGCAGCTGTAGCAGGTCACCTCCATGTTGGCCAGATTGGAGTCGCATATGGGACACTCCATGGTCTCGTCGTCGATCTCATCCCTTAGCTGCTTAATGCCCTTGGGAGCCTTGCGAACAATTGACTCGATCTTCTTTGAATAGCGGGGATCCAGCTGGTTCCTGTAGTCCGGACGCATCAGCGTTGAGGCATAGGTAAACGCAGACTTCTTGAGACCAGCTCGATGACACTCAATAACCGTGGAGGTTAGAATGGGAATGATATCTGCCAATGGAACGTAAAGCATATTAGTTATCATTTAAAGTTCTTATAGTGACAGTTCTTACGCTCTGGAAACTGTGAGATGCACGCGGCAACTTGGACGAGCAGCTTGGCGGCCAGCAGATGGTTGCCCAGTTTAACATGAATCCTCACCAGGGTGTAGCGGTGTAGCAGGATGAACTGGTGGCGCATTTCGGCCGTTACAGACAGGTTATTGCGACGCAGCTCCTGGTACATGGAGTAAAGTAAATCTCTTGCTGATTTATAGTTGCCAGCAAGCTGCTCCTGGTTGGCAATAATAACAGCTGTCTTGGCTGCATCTTTGTAGTGCTTCCGGGCCATATACAAACGAAACAGATACCGCGGGTCTTTGGGCACTCCATCCACTTCGCCCAGCAGAAACTCAATGAGCTGAGAGGCCAGTTGTTCGTTATTTGACGTGGCCACACAATCAATGGCCAAGGAAAGGGAGACCTGCTCCTCGTTATTAAAGGCCGAAGCCTTCAGCAAAAACCTCAAGGCCTTGGTGAACTCTCTGGCCAGAAAGTAGTACTTTCCCGCCAGTAGAGTGTACTTTTCACCCTCGAAATAATGGGCCAGCGCCAGATAGTCAGAGGACTTGGCGTTTTCATAGCGCTCCAGCAGCTCACCATGGCGACGCAGCTTGTTGTGTCGCTGGGCCAGGGCAAAAGCCTCCTCCACACAACCGCATATGACCAGAAACTGCAGAGCTTGCTCCACGTCGCCGATCTTCTGGTAGAACTTGGCCAGCAGCTTGGCCGAATCCATTGAACGCGACTCGAGTACGATTTCGGAGGCCGAGTGTGGATCGCAAAGGTGGTCCAGGTAGATTCGGACACAGGCATCCAAGTCCCCGGCCACACGATAACTACGTATGGCTTCCTCAAAGTGGCCATCATTCTCCTTTGCCTTGGCATAGGCGGCATGCAGTTTGGTGCTCTTTACCTTCGGCAGCACATTATTGGCCTTGTTCCACATCTTCAGTGCAATATAATGGCCGCAAGCCTCATCGTAGAAGCCACCGCGTTCATACAGACCCGCTGCCTCGGTCAGGTGGCCAACGGTGGCCAGCAACTCAGCGCAGTCGAAAAGCAACTGCTTGTCCTCCAGCTCCACGGCATATTGGATCTTTAGAGAAGAATTGATGAATAATTTTGATGATATTTTTGGTGTGGCTATTACTCACTCCACGCCTGAAATCCCCTGCTCTGATAGAGGTCCTGGCAATGCCCATTTTGCAGAGCCGCACATGCTCCTCGTACTCGGGGGAGCTTTCCATTGTGGTCGCCTGCTCGGTGTCCTTGCTGATCAGGTCCTCCTTGTAGCCCTTCTCGTAGTGATACAGGGCATCCGCATAGTTACCGCTGAGAAGAATAAAATAAAAGTGTATTAGAACTAGAATTTAATATAATAAGGAGCTTGGCATACGTGAATTCCAACTGTTGAGCGTACTCCCTTGCTATATATGGCACCTCTTGCGGATCGTGCTTGTGGGCCAGAAGCAGCGCCTGATCCCACTGCAGCAGGTCGCGAGACAGCTCCAAGGCGGCCCTGGTATAAACTCCTTTAAGCATGTGCTCCTTTGCCTGTTCGTACTGGGCCAAAAGCATACAGCAGCAGCCGATGAGCATGTCCAAGTCCTCTACGTAGCGCAACTCGGACAAGGCATTGACCAGAGCGGCTTCACCCAACTGACGGTAGGCTCGTATTGCTAAAATAGTATATTACAAATTTGAAGTAAATATTAACAGAAGTCTTACCAATATCTGGTTCTAGATCAGCAATGGCCTGCTCCCCAAACTCTCGCCAGGCGCTGCTCAAGCTCATTTGCTTGCACAGCTTGTAGGCCTCGTCATAGTTCCTCAGCCGCAGGAGCACTTGGAGGTTCGCTGTCTGGCTGTTGCTGGGATTCACCACATGCGTGCTGAGAGACTGGGTCGCATACTGCCCCCCATCCACATGCAGCGCCATCTCACCACCGCACAACAGCAGCGGAAACTGCCCCGGATTCAGCTTGGTCTCTCCCACCTTCAAGGTGTGCGTTCCTTGCACAGAATGACGCACAAATACATGGGTGTTCACGATCCTCGCATCGTAGCTGATGAAGATGTTTGGCTGCGTAAGATCCCACAGACAGCCGAGGCACTGCTTGGGCATATCGGGTATGAGCAGGGCTTCCTCGACGGCGGGCAGGAACACATAGCCCTGGGCATGTTCGTCGATGAAGATGGTCTTGGTGCCTTCGATGTCCATAAAGAGCTGACGGATGCCCATGCTGTGACGATAAATAGTGCAGCTATCCCATTTCTCCAACGAATAGAAGACCAGGTGACCAATCTGAAATAAAAAAGAGTAAATGAAGATTTGAAAACCTTTTCAGTTGTAAGGCGGACTCACATCGGTGGCAAAGATGAGCATCTCCTGGCTGAGGGTGAAACATGTGATCACCGCATCACTGGGCATGTTGGGCAGGGCGTTGGGAAATACAGCCTGCAGCTTGTCCTTGCAGTTGGGATTGTCAGTGGTAATTGCCTGCAGGATCAGCTGGGGTGGGCAGAGGGCGGCACAGTAGTCCGCATTCAGCTTCATGCTCTCAATGGTTCTCGGGAAGTCTCGTTCACTTAGCGGTCGAGGCTCGTCGCCCAGACTCTTGCCGAGATCATAGAGCCAGACGTGCTTGTCGATGCCAGCCGCAAAATTATACGGACCCACAGCCATAAAGGTGGGCTCTCCCTCCAGTGGCAGACGGTAGGGCAGCGATTTGGACTTGTCCGGCGCGTACACATAGATGGACACCTCTGCCAGACTGCTGAGCAGCACGATCCGAGGTGCGGAGACGGCGAACAGGTGCGGCAGCTTAGTCACATAGATGTAGACAGTGCCACTGTTGGTGGTCACAGCCAGGAGCTGGCCATCGGGTGACCAGTCAATCATTTGGACACCAGCATGATCTGGCACCGTGATGATGCGCTCTGTCTCCTGGAGATTTGTGATTGAGTGAATCTTGATGCTGCTTGAAACAGGAGAAAAAGAGAGTGTAAGAATCTGAAATTTTAAATATATTCACGCCTCACCTGTCATCCCCACAAGAAGCTACAATATCCAAGGTTGGGCAGTAGGCTAATCCCGTAAGCGTGTCTTTGTGGTTCTTAACCTGCCACAGCTCTTGGCCTACATCCTTGGGATGGGTGGAAATGGCCACCACATGGCCATTGGAAAAGCCGAGAAGGATGTAGCCATCGCCGAACCATTTGTGTTGCATCAGCGACCCATAGCGGCTTTGGAAACCCAGCTCAGTGGGATTCTCCGGCTCCGGCAGGTAGTAAAGGAACAGCGTCCGTTTACCGATGATCATGCTGATGGCATTATCACCGGCAATGCGATCGTCATTGGCCATTTCGGCAAAGTACATATCGGTGGGAGCGTCACGCAGCTGGACCACTCGTACCGTGTCCCCATCCTCATTGCTTAGCGAGAAGCTTTTGTCCTCCGATCCGAGAGCCAGTAGGTTTTGGGCGGACCAGGCACCGCAGGTGATTCGCTTGCTATGCTTGCCCAGCACTGGTGTGGGTCGCTTTCCGCTGCGGTGGTTATAGATTGCCAGATTGCCCCGGCCTGTGCCCACGGCCAGAAGTTGCTGCTGCTTAGACCACAGGATGCAGGTGAGCGGATCCCGCAGACCTGTTTCCACGCTGACCTTCTCCTGGCTGGTGTAGTCCCACAGAGTGATGTTTGGCGAGCCGCTGGTAATGATGCCCAGCAGGTCGCCTTCCTGGTCCCATGCAAATCCCGAGCAGAGCCTGGAACAGCAGTTTGACATGTGTTATTAAAGGATATCCTTTCAGAAGGGATTTTACCTTACCCTGCCAGAATGATGCGCTGCACCAGCTGCCCCTGGCGGTTGTACAGGGCCACGGAGCCATCGGTACCAGTGGTGGCCAGCAGAGCCTTCTGCCAAATGAAGTAGACGTCGCCGATTCCGTGCGGTTCGTCATATTTGTACAAAATCTTCTCAAAGGACATGTTTTACTCTTCGAGATTGAGTTATTTCTACCTTTTTACAGAACACATTCTCCGATCTGCAATTTTCCGGGTTTTGTTTACGAGTTTTCCGTTTCCATGGCAGCGGTGACCACAACTACAGGCACAACTTTGCGATATGTGTGCCTGCATGTGTGTGCTTTCGATGCACCTGTTGATTTTTGCACATAAAAGCCGGTTTCCCTGCATTAATAATAATAAATCGAAATTAATTTGTTATTTTACAATTTATTTTATTCATGTTTCTTTACATGATATAAAAAAATTAAAATAGTTAATCTTCAATTTAACAAAATTCAAATTTAAACTTATTTAAAAAAATATTTAAATCATTACCAACACTGTTTCTTCACTGACGACGTCACCGTTATTCTCACATCTCCAATCAGCTGTTTGTGCGTAGATTCGCAATAAATTCACAATTTAATCAATTTCTTTATAAATATTGAATAAATCGGTTGCAAAGCCTGCCTCCAAGATGTCAGATGACTTGCCGGACCAGTTTGACCTGGTGGTCATAGGCACAGGTAATCGCTGGGCTATAAACACCACTTCAATCTGTCGGTGACTCATGCAACGCCCTTTTTAGGTTTCACCGAGTCCTGCATCGCAGCTGCGGCCAGCAGAGTGGGGAAGTCAGTTCTGCACCTCGACCACAATGAGTACTACGGCGATGTGTGGGGCTCCTTCACCATCGACGGCCTGTGTGACCGCCTGAGCAAGGAGTGTGAAGCCCACTCAACGTTGCGAAATTGCAGTTTCACCTGGCACAGCTCGGAGCAGGAACCCGATGCCGAACCCATGGAAGTCCAAGGGGAACAGAAATGGAACCGTGAAACCATTCTGGCTAAATCGCGTCGGTTTAGTCTGGACCTCTGCCCGCGCATCCTGTACTCTTCTGGAGAGCTGGTGCAGCTGCTCATCAAGTCCAACATCTGTCGCTACGCAGAGTTTCGAGCCGTGGACCATGTGTGCATGCGGCATAACGGTGAGATCGTGTCAGTGCCCTGTTCCCGCAGCGACGTCTTCAACACCAAAACGCTGACCATTGTGGAGAAGCGGCTGCTGATGAAGTTTCTCACAGCTTGCAACGACTACGGCGAGGATAAGTGCAATGAGGACTCGCTGGCCTTCCGCGGCCGCACCTTCCTTGAGTATCTGCAGGCACAGCGGGTGACTGAGAAGATCTCTTCGTGCGTTATGCAGGCGATTGCCATGTGTGGCCCCAACACCAGCTTCGAGGAGGGCATGCAGCGTACACAGCGATTTCTGGGCAGCCTCGGTCGCTACGGCAATACACCCTTCCTCTTTCCCATGTACGGCTGCGGAGAGCTGCCGCAGTGCTTCTGCCGATTATGCGCCGTCTATGGGGGCATCTACTGCCTGAAGCGAACGGTGGACGACATTGGCCTGGACGAAAATACAAAGGAATTCGTGCTGAGCAGCGCGGGTAAAACCATGCGTGCCAAGAATGTGGTCTCCGCTCCAGGTTATCCTCCCGTTTCCAGTGGCACTGAAATGAAGCCTCACATATCACGCGGCCTGTTCGTGTCTGCCAGTCCCTTGGGCAACGAAGAGCTGAATAAAGGCGGCGGTGGAGTGAATTTACTGCGACTGCTGGACGCAGAAGGCGGACGGGAGGCTATCCTGATACAGCTGTCACATTACACGGGCGCCTGTCCCGAGGGATTGTGTAAGTATATGCGTGGTTACCTTGTAATTAGTCCCAGGTTTAATCCATATTACCCACAGACATCTTTCACTTGACCACGCCCGCTATTAGCGAGGATCCTGCCAGCGATTTAGCTGCCTTCACAAGCCAACTTTTTGAGCAATCCGGATCGGAAATCATATTCAGCTCCTATTTTACCATTGCTACCCAGTCCAGTAAAAGCAACGCCGGCGAGCACATTTACTACACAGATGCGCCAACCTACGAGCTGGATTACGATGCTGCCATTGAAAATGCCAGGTGCATATTTAGTAAGCTTTTCGCTGACGCCGAATTCCTGCCTCGTGCCCCGGACCCGGAGGAGATTGTCGTGGATGGTGAGGACCCCAGTGCCTTGAACGAGCACAGTTTACCCGAGGATTTGCGGGCACAACTGAAGGACATGCAGCAGGCCACTCAGGAAATGGATATACAAGACTAAATGTAAGAACAATTGTAGGTAAAAAGTCGCTGATAGGTTAAACGAAATTTTAATCAATTTTGTATACAATCCTGATTCATAATTCCGATATATTTATTATGTAAATTATTTATAATCACTAAAAGTCTAGGTATATATGGTATATAATTGTTTATATGTGAGTGCTTCTGTGCATTTTGCGTTGAGAAATATATATATATATATATCTTTTCGAAAAATATGCATACCAATGCGTATAAAAATGTTTCTCTCCTCTTTTTTTTATTATAATTTTTTTTATATAATTATTGCTTGACGACGGGTTACTGTTTTGTTTCCGCACGACGACGACGACAAAACTAAGGGTAATCAAAGAGATTATTACAGTTAATAGTTAACGAGGGAAGAACGAATAATAATGGTAGTCTTATAAATTAGGATAAGGCTTGGGCAGTTGATCATGCCAGGCACCTAATAATACAGATTTTATTCGAAAATATCAATAGAAAAGGAAGCCGAACTAAAATGTAATGAAAACGAAACGAGTAACAAACAGAATATATCTAATAATTCATGCTGGAAGGTTCTGCCGACGACGACGACTGCTCCCCTGACCACATATTTCATTCCTGTTTTCACTGCATTTTACAATAAAGCTTTTGTGTTCTCATTTCTTGTGATTTAAGGTTTTTGTTTAGGGGTCTTTCCTTTATATTGAATTCGCTCTAACTATACAGAAATTGTATAGGTTGGAAATCATTCAAGCTAAAGCAAAGAATCCTTTTGTGAGTTGAAATTGCATTTTTAGTTGCCTTGCAAAATTGTGAGTTGCGTTGCTATATTCCTATATCTTAATCAGATTATTATTGATATTCTGCTGGCGTTTGCGCTTCGCGTTCATGGCGTCCACAATGGGCTGCCGCTTGGCATTGTATTTCTTGTTCAGCTGCTCGATCTCCTGCTCCATCTCGTGATCGATGTTGCACAGCCGTTGGTTCAGATCGTCGAAGGTGAGGAACTTGAGGAACTCAAATTCGCCCTCCACATACGCGTGCGATTGTGTGTGCATGTGTTGGTTCTGATATGCGGGCGGTGGCTGCGCTGGAGCCGCTGCCGCTCCCGGTATACCCTGCTGTCCCAATGGCGTAGCATTGCTCAGCAGCAAATTCTGCTGATTATTGAGCGCTATGAGCTGTTCGTTCATCAGGGGATAGGCCATGAGGACTTGCTGCTGCTGCTGATGCTGCTGCAGCCCATACTGATTGATGGCGGAGATCTGCTGGAATTGCATTTCCATGTTGTGTTCCCAGTTATTCACATCGTTGGCCCCGCTTGCCAAGTGCTGTTCCTCCTGCTCCTGTTGTTGCTGCTCCGCTGCCGCCGGAGAGTACTCGGTGGCCATGGATTTGTCATCGCCGCGAGCATCAGCCGCATTCGTACGTTCAAAATGTTCAAGGAACTGCGGTCTGTAGCGGTTACGCGGCTTCTGGTCGTCATTACGTTTGGCCGTTGTGGAGTCGTCCGAGTCCGAGTTGATAACCATGGTGCCTGAGAATCAAAAATAATTTGAACTTCTTACCCTGCTACGTTAGATTTCCGGCCATCTTACCCAAATTGGACTCCAGCTCCACCATGGTGCCGCTATCCACTGCTGCCACGTCCAAGGGAGAAGCAGCGGACGCTGCCGCTGCTCCGGCAACCGTGGGACCTGCTTCCTTGGCCAGATTCCTCAGGCCGCCTGGCCCCAGCGTGCCCTCATCTACGTTCTCCTCCGCATGCGCTATCATGGTGGCATCCGATGCCGAGTTCTTCTGGTAGTCGCCGATCTTCTCTGGCACCAGAGTTCCCGGGTCCTCAAAGGAGTCAATTATCCCCTGCAGCATTCCATTCTCTTGTGTGGGCAGATTCTTGGCTTGGCTGGCGCCCAGAAAGCCGCCGGCGGTTCGGTTAGCACGCTGCAGCTCGCGAATGGCACAAGTCTCCTCAATCATCGGCTTCAAGATGGATCGATGCTTGGCGTTTCGGATGAATTCGTGCTCCAGTAGCTCGGTGGCCGTGGCACGATCGTCCGGTTCCTTGACCAGGCATTTGCTAACAAAATCGATAAACTCGCTGCTCCAGCGATCAGGCTCGCAGAATGAGGGCGGCGGCTTCTGGGGGATCATGAAGATGGCTCTCATGGGATGGATAAAGCCATAGGGCGGCTTTCCCTCGGCCATTTCCAGGGCGGTGATGCCCAGCGACCAGATATCCGCAACGCAGTCGTAGCCGATCTCCTCGATCACCTCAGGGGCCATCCAGAAGGGCGTGCCAATGACTGTGTTTCGCTTGGCCATTGTGTCAGTCAGCTGGCCGGCCACACCGAAGTCTGCCAACTTGGCGTAGCCTTCGGTATTGAGCAGGATGTTGGCCGCCTTGATGTCGCGGTGGATCTTGCGGCGCAAGTGAAGGTAGACCAGACCCTTGAGCGTGTCCGAAAGGATAGTGGCGATTTCGTCTTCGGTGAGCGTCTTCTTACGCAGCCGCATAATGTCCGAGACGCTGCCAGCGCCGCAGTACTCCATGCAGATCCACAGGTCGTACTGCTTGAAGTAGGAGCCGTAGTAACGCACGACGTACGGCGAGTCGCACTGTTGCATAATGGAAATCTCCTTTATGATCTCGTGCAGGTCGGACTCGACCGGCACCAATTTGATGGCCACAATGCTGCTGCTCTCCTTGTGCAGTGCCTTGTACACCGAGCCATAGCTGCCCTCGCCCAGCTTGTACATGATGTCGAACACCTTCTCCGGCGGCTGCAGCAGCGACTCCTCCGACAGCTTCTTTAGCTCCCCGTTCGAGCTGGAAGACATGTTACCCGCCATCGTTCTGCCCTCCCGTTGCGGCCACACACTGACTCGAGCACTACGTTTCGCAGTATATTCAGATTTAGCACGAAAACACAAAGATAATTGTCAATTTACAGCGACATTTTTTCACACGCATTGGTTCTTTATTCCCTTCTTGTCCAGTGTTGGCTAGAATGCGCTGCGCCGCCACATTATCCAACACACCACCCGCACAGGCAGGTGCTGGGTTGCCAGAAGGGCGTAGAGTTTTGGTACAAAATGTAAACAAAGCTCCAGAGTTAAAAAGTGCATTTCGAAATATTTAGGCGGGGCGATTTAAAATTTAAATATTTACAATCTTTTGAAAGTAGTTGTTTTAACTTAAGTTTGTCATAATCAGCTTATAGTTATTTTAATACATTGCTGCTTTTAAGAATTACTAAAGTAATATTTAATTATTTCAAGGGACTATCGCAGAATAGCAGTATCTTCAACTATTAACTTTTTAGTTTATTAATTGTTGTTATTTTTTTAAGTACAATAAATCTGAAAGAATGTCTGTTTTTTATGCCCTGTTTCTTGGTCGTATTTGCAAATAATTAGGTCAGAAAACCATTACAGATTAAACGCAATGGTATTTATATTATTTCCGCAATTTTTATTAATATTTTTTTTTTTACCAGATGTCAATCATTTAAAAATTATAATATATAGATTGATTTTCACCATGTTCAGCAATTTAACAAGACAAAGGCACTTGAATCGGTAATGATGATAAGGACCTATAATGTACATATTGTAATGGTTAACACATGGTAACTGCTGTCTCTATGGAAGTAGCCTTTCATGAAAAACAGAAGGGCGAAGAGGAAGCCTGTATATATTTATACCTTTATTACCAAAAGGTTATTCCTTTGGATTCTATCAAAAAGTATTAATCAATCAACTTGACTGGACCTTTTCTATGCTAGCAATAAAGTCTATATTTGCCTGATTTTAATTGCGGACTTATTCGAACGCTGTGCTAACATATAGTTTAACTTATAGTTTTTTATACTTATCTTGAAATCTTAAACAATAGCCCTATTTTATTCTATGGAAAGCCAAAAAAGGTATCTACAAGTTAAGTTACCAATCTCAACTATAAATAAATGAATATATTGTATTGACGGGCTCTTCCCGCAAGTCAGAAGTCAGAGAGATTGACAAGTGCCACATCAATTTGTCAATAGTAATCTACGTTCTCCAGGAACTTTGATCCGTTCCAGCTTCCATGGGGTCGCTGACCAGAAAAGCTAAATGAAAATAAAAAAATGTATTTGCCTGAGGAGATTATGAGCTGGAGGTGGGGTAGGTGGACGGGCAAACAATAACACAATTAAGGGGGAGACTCAACCGCAACATAACAGGCGCCTTTGGGGCTAACCGGCCCGGGGACTTGCGTGGAATTGGAACCTTAATATGTCACCGCAAACCGGACGGAGGAGGAGTAGCGGCGAGACTGGAAAAGCACGACTCAGCCCAAGGAGGCGGCATTTGTATTAGCTGTTGGCTTATCGGTCACTAAGCCGCCGGGTGCCCTAGCAACGCGCTCCATAGAAACGGCACGACACCCAACAGCAACACCAGAAGGAGGCCCAAGCTAGAAAATTCCTGCGCTCGGCAGTTCGCTGTTTACACTACGTGGCTGCACATCGCGTTGCTCAACCAAAACAAAACTATGGCCCAGACGGCACGCACCGCCACGGGAAGGCGTCCGACGCACGATTACCATGCCACCGCCATCTCCCTGAAGCACCGCTCCAAGTCCGCCAATCCGGTGCAAGTGCGTCCGCTGAGCGGCATCCATGGGGCGGCCGTCTCCTCCCGGCCCCGCTACGTGCCGCCCTTCTCCATTCAGTCGCAGCAGAAGAACACCGTTGTCATCGACGGTCCTATACATGAGTCCGCTCCCAAGACAGCCAGCGCCAGGGGCCGAGTCCCCAACCCGAAAAGTGCGTACCAACTAGAGTTATTGTTTGTTTCCCTAATGATTTCGCCCCCATTTCCGTATACTGATTTCTAGGCCTGCGCCGCCAGCAAAAGTCCATGTCCACCTTCAATTTGGGTTTGGGCCTGAATGGTTGCCCTCTGGGCGGGGCTAATGACCCGGGACGTGGCACACTCTTCCGCATGTACTTTGATCGAGGGGACCTGCCGATTAAGATGGAGTATCTCTGTGGAGGCGATAAGATTGGATGGACGGTAAGAATGAAAAATCTGGGAAATTCTAGAAATTATTATTTGGGAGGTTCTAGGTAGATTTTCTTTATTTTTTCCATTAATGTGGAAGAAGTGAGTGGAGTTTGGAAACTAGTTTGTTAGGACTCTAGAAATAAAAAGTTTCTTTTATATTTCTTTAATATTTGAAGCCATTTTTGATACCAAAAAACGTATTTTTTATTACCAAAAATCTTAACTTCTTCTATGAAGTACATTTATTCGAAAAAACAACATGGTTTTCTCAGCTTAAATCTAAGTTTTGATTCCGTTTCCAGAAACTGATATTATTGATAACCTTTGTTCTTAAAAAAATCATTTAAAAATGCTAAACTATATCCATATCTCTGTACGATTCCTTTGGCAACTAGAACCTTCCAATTTCTATATATGTATATACATATATATCGCCTAAGCCCAATGTAAATCAATGTAAATCAAAGCCAATTTGAGGACTGTCACTAAGAAGGGTAACCTTACTGCTCAGTGACCTATTGGCGGGACGTGTATTTGAGTTGGGCTCGAATTTCGTACACCTGCGTGTCCAATTATTTCAAGTGTTGCAGCTAAAGGCAAAAAAACGAGTAAATAATATGCCATTGTCTATTTCCGGAGTCAGTGGAGCAGCGGTGACGGGCCAGCAATTCCGATTTCGATTCCGCCCGGAATGCGACTGCTGACATTCAAAACGTCGCACCGTCGCAACTGCCAGTCAGTTTTGCAGCTGCAATTTCGGGGGCGCGCTCACACCCACCAGGTGTGTGTGTGACCCTTTCGCTGGTTCAATGTCACAGGCCTTGAGGCGCTTTGATGCCGCCACATATGCGGCGGCGGCTGGCGGATGGCGGATGGGTAATGGCGAATGCCTCTTTCGCGGTGCGTTTGTTTATCTAGGCCGAAAGGCCGCCGTGACAGCTCGTGTGCATACGGTTGATGTGTGAGTGACACTATCTAATTTGCGTCACTGGGTCGAAGGTCGTAGGTCGGGGAACCCCCATATGTGGAGCTTACGCAGCAGCGATGCCAGAGATGGCACCAGCGCAGAGACTCATCTTTTTTTGGGGTGAAAAAAAAGGGTAGCGAATAAATAAAAACGATTTAGGATTTTCCTTATAAACTTTGTCATTTAAATCAGGTTTTATGATCACCTGTTGGGGTGCTAACAGGTTAATTGTTAGTAAAAAGTTTCAGAAATGGCTCTCAATTCGTTTTTACCTTTAGAAAAATATAGAAACCTTGAAATCCCTTACGAAATGGGTCATTTTCCAGCACAAGCCTTTGCCACGTGAGTTTCCCTGATCACCCGAGCTGACAATGTAAACCTTCTGGACCTTAAGGCGACCCGAATTGACCACATTTTCGCAAAAAAAATACTCGTAGATTAGATGTGCATATACTAGGCATGGGTACAGGTACCTATTCCGCGTTTTTGTTCTAAAAAATTTCCATTGACAACGTAAACAAACAAAGAGCATCTTAATGGGAATCAGCAGAGGGGCCTAACCGGCATAGCGTGCAAATGAACACTTGCCAAACTTGCACCACCGCCGGTACACGAAACAATTTCAAACTCCAAACTTCAAACTCCTTCCCCCATGTCGCCTCCAATGATAGGTGGACATTGACAAGCTGGACTACAGCCTCTATTTGCCGCTCTTCTTCGATGGTTTGGCGGAGACAAAGCACCCCTATAAGACCTATGCCCGCCAGGGAGTCACGGACCTCCTGTTGGCCGGGGGCGAGAGGATACACCCGGTGATACCGCAATTAATATTACCGCTAAAGAGTGAGTACCAGGCACGCAAATGCCTCGGAAGTTTTTCGGTCTAATTTGCACCTTGCGAAACCAACTATAAATCCCAACAAATCCGCCCCCATTTCAGACGCATTGAGCACACGAAACCTGGAGGTAATGTGCACGACATTGAAGATAATCCAACAGCTGGTCATGTCCTCGGATTTGGTGGGTCCCGCCCTGGTGCCCTTCTACAGGCAGCTGCTGCCCATGTTCAATGCCTTCAAGGTGAAAAATTGTAAGTATTTTTCCCCTATTAACTCTTTAGAGTATAACTTTATATAATCCTTTAGTAAACTGTGGCGATGAGATTGATTATGCGCAGAAGAACAACCTGAATCTGGGGGATCTCATCGATGAGACGCTGCAGGTGCTGGAGCTGCATGGCGGCGAGGATGCCTTCATCAATATCAAGTATATGGTGCCGACCTACGAGTCCTGCTACCTTAACTAAAAACAACTCTATGTGGTCTTGTTCCCTTTACATACAACATCATAAGTATTTATTGAAATTTACAAAAGAAAATTACAGCATTAAATTGATATTTGTTACCAAAAGCTGTTATGAGATTACAATGCTTGGAGTATATATAGTTTGTGGAGTATATATGTATAGAGTATATAGTATATATGGCCAGCATCCTTCTGTTACGAAAGGATGCTGGCAGGATGGGGCACGACAGCTGGACCTGGGGGAAGCCACCGTGCCACCTTTTAGGTCATCACTTGGTGGGGGCGTACTCGTTCTTCTTCACATTGTGCGGCGAGTAGCGGTTGTACAAGCCCCAAATGGAGTTCATCAGCTTGTCATTGTACTTGTTCGGCGAGTACTCGCGTTCTAAGGAGCAAAGAATGGATGAGTCAGGGATTCAGTGACCCACAAGATCGATTACTTACGGGTTAGGCTATTGCCGTTGTCAAGGGAACCCTTATCGGCGGCAGCGGACCGCAGACGGGCGACGATCATCTCGCGCTCATTGAATTGCTCGCGGATCTTGCAGGCAGCGAATGCACCTTGGGGAATGGCGGCCATTTTAGCAGCTATTTCAAAAGGATTCAGTTAGTCATTTAGCAGGAGAAAGGATTGAAAGGATTCTGGATTACTTACCGGCTGTGGAGATAGTGGTTAAAAGGGAGAAGAACTTGAAGTTTTTGAGAAAGCTTTGCTTGGTCCAGCACTCGGCGAAATGCTGTTCGAGATTGATGATTTTTACGCTCTGCTCCAGCAGCATTCAAAGTCCGGGATAAAGGGTTAGGAGGGAGTATTTCGCGTTAGTGGAAATGCTTCCCAGAATTCTGTTTTTTTTTTTGTGGTTAATTTTAGCTGGTTTAAGCCAATTGGATTGTTGGATTTATTTGAAGATTGTGGTCACTGTTGTATGGCATTTAATGCCAATGGTTTCTAGACGTCTCGGCTCGATGATCTGCGAAAGATGTTTGCGGCACTCGGAGAGAGGAACACTCGGCTTATGGGTTCGGAACTGAACTGGAGCTCACGCCGGGGAGAGCTGGCAATTTATAGAGCGCGTGCTCGGATCGGGGGCGATAGGTGGGGGGACAGGAGATCAGGCTGCCTTGATAGGGCGATAATGGAGCCGGCAATGGAGCGCCATTTTGTGACAATTATCAGCTACGCTGGCCGTTGTTTTGTTTTGTTTCGGTTCTACATTTTACAGCGAGGACCATTAATTTCGAGCTCTCCGGGATGGGGATGCTTCGAGAGGTGTCTACGAGCGACGTGTCGGGAAGCAGATGTTTCTGATACAAATTTCTAGGGCAATCAAAGCCCTCGATCTCTAGACCATTTTGGCTAGGCCCAGCAAGATTAAGGGTACATATTCCCATCCCGATTGATTATGTACTCAAATAGGACTGGAAATCTTCTCAGGCTTTTCGTATAATATATTTTAGGTACTTAAAACCGGATGAATCCGGCTCGCCACACACTTCAGCACACTCGTATAGTCAAGGAGCATTCGAGATTATATTAAAAACTGACCTAAGCGCATGTTGTTTATTTGAATTTTAAATTTAATGTTTGTTTATGATTATAATACTGCCAAGGCAGTGTAGACAGTGTAGGTGCTTTTGCACCTTTGATTTAAGTGATTTAAGTGATTAGTCATTATTGGGAATTTTTCAGTATTTACATTTTAGATGAACAATGATGCACCAGGATCAACAATGTGTTTTTTATTAATTGTTTTTATGATATTTATATTTATATTTAGCTTATTTATTTATTTAATTATCTTATAAGTCCATTTTTTAGAAGTTCCTCAATCTGTCTGACCGACTTTTTAATCTTAAAGATCTTGAAACTTGAAAAAGATATAGCATAAAACATAATTTTTTCCCTAAGCTACTTGTTCAGTCCGTTTTTAGCCAAGTTGCCAAAGAAATTAAATAAATTGAATTATTAAACTTTATTACAATCCCTATTAATAATATTTAATAATAATATATTAAACAAATCCGTACCATTTACCAATAAAATAAAATTTAACAGTCTGAACATATAAAAACGCAACTCACTGTATTTTGCCAGCGTTATACAAACACTTCACATTCATAACATTTATTGCAATAAAAAATAATCGGATTAAAACAAAGAGATGCCAACTACTTAGTGAAACCAGTAAATAGGTGGGTGATCCGTTGGGGATCATGGGTCTGACCCTCGTAAAACGCTCTCAATAATATGATTATAAATACATCGCTCAATCCAGTGACGCGCAATGTGTTTACTACAAAAAAAAAACGTAATCTTTGCACAATGCCTGGATCCAGTCACAGTGCTGATAGCATTAGCGGAGCAGATAGTGCCCTCTGGCTCCGTGAAGTATGTGGAGGTACAATATTCTCACAGTATTCACACAATTCCAAACACACATTTTTATTTTGGAACTATGCAAAAAGATGTGCGTCAAATTAGCGTCGGTCAGTTAGCGTCGAAACGGAACGGTGGGAAAATGGAACACGGAGACATTTTTTATTTTTTATTTATTTTGTAAATAAGCGACTAATTTGATCCAAATAAACTTCCAGCATGTTGAGAATTAAATGTACTAATAGTTTTTCTTGGGTTTGGGAAAAGTTGAGCATCGCAAGTACCTTAAATACGCATTTGAAAAATCAAGGCTCCACCTTTTTGGAGATTGCTCCCCCTAAAGAGGTCGTGCGCAAATGCACGGTATGCCAGGTTTTAGAGCACTTATTCAGGTATTATCCTAGAAAGTTTCATTAAAGTCCTAACGACAGTTTTT